>PVIU01008131.1:0-85737 GCA_004026605.1 Ondatra zibethicus | reverse complement strand
GAAAGGTGGACATTGGAGAAGGGAATAAGATATCTACATTAAGAGAATCATTTTAGGGTTGGCAAGATACTTGGCCCTGGGGATCCCAGGTGTCCACGAGCATGTCCCCAGCTAGGTATTCAGGCAGCAGAGGAGAGGGTGCCAGAACTAGCCTTGTACCATAGTCACATTGATGATTATCTTGATCACCATTATAGAAATTTCATCCGATGGATGGAGACTTGGATGTCTTTTAATTCGACTTGTTTTGATTCGGCATGATTGGGATTTCTGCGTCGACAGAGAGCTCGTGTTAGACAATATTTCTAACAGGATGCTCTTGGGGGATAGATCTGGACTTTGTGTTCCGCTTTTTTCTTTTTCCTTGCTCTGCCTCCTGGACATCTAGAAGTGAGCAGCTCTCCTTCACTGTGCCTACCACAGTGGTATTTTCCTAAAGTCTCAGTGTCACCCTAAAGTCAGTGAACGACCACAGGCTGTGGTGTGTGAAGCAATGAGGTGACCTGTGTGACTAATGCAATACGTTTGCACAGCACATAGCAGACAACTCTCACACTGGAAGGGGTGATCCGTTGTAGATTTCACATGAACTAGTTATGATGCTAACAATTAGAAGCACAATTAAAAGGTCAGGTATTTACTTCAACTTGTAGTCTCTAAAAGCAGCCATTCCACTTTAAGACCAGAATCATATTAATTGTTACAAATGGGGAACTTAAGAAATTAAAAAACTAATTCTGCTACACCTTTCACTTCTCATTTCTTTAACATTTTGTTGTCTGTTCAACATACAGAACAGCATGGAAATTCCAAAGCTGCCTGCTGGATAGCTAAATCAAACTGTTAGCAGATGTTGACTTCTCTTATCTTAAGAAACAGGCATGTTAGGTGAGCAGATCACATCTCCGCAGGCAGCAAACACTCAGGGTAGACAGTAGTTCCCTCTCCACTTCCTGTGCTGAGGTGTGACAAAATGATGACTCTTCAGTGGCTGACTGGAAGGCTGTCTCTCCCTGCTAGCTTCCCCAGGGACACAGGAACTCAGTAGATACCCTTTACATTTTCTGCCTCTGCTAATTTTGTGTCACATTTTAAAATTTCACAACAGAAAACATCTGTCTCATCTTTTAATTCTTGTTTTTATCTTACCCACAGATGTCCATCACCATGTTGTAAGCACCTGAGTTTTTGTGGCGTTAGCTTAGTTCAGGGCCCAGGGACAGCATGAGCAGAGACATTGCTACCACAAGCAGGGGACAGACTATGGAAATGACTTTGTATAATCTGTTGTTTGTTCTGACCTAATTCTAAATAAAGCAACCCATTTTATTTTGAACTGACTGATGAGAAAAACATTGTTACTTTACAATAAGAAGTGAATATGGCATTAATTACTGTTACTTAATCATTTTAAAATACTATAAAATTTCAATAAAAATTGCAATGCAAATCAAAATATTTCCTGTTTCATTAGACCTATGAGCTCTTCCTCATGACTGCAAATGAGCAATAAAGTTTGATAGCATAGCACAATTGAGATTGCTTCTTGGATAAGGATTTTTTTTCTCAAAGCATGTTATATGAAGCCATTAAATATTTGATGCATAATAAAAGGAAAATAACATCCTTTTCCACTAAGCTGCCTTAAATATCAATTACAAAGAAAAGATTTGCTAAGCTAATGATTTTCTAAGTAGCCACAAATGCTTTCTTAATTCCTGATGTGTTCTTTTTTGTTCCTCAAAATAAATGAGTTGTTATTTTCAATATTTGGTAGGTTCACTTTTTTTATAGCAAGTATTTACTCAACAAGCCACTCAACCCTGTCTCGTAAGTTCATACTAAGTCTTCTAACAGTGAGTCACAGGCAAACACTGCCTCAAACCTGACAGTACTAACGTATAACCAAGACTCAGTGTGGCCATCCAGTCAAATGCAGGGTTGTGGTTATACTTGAGGACAAAGCAGTAATGAAAAGCTATCTCTTCAAGACTACTGCCCAGTCAAATATCTAAACTGTCCTCTTACTGACTCGCTTTTTTCACAATGCATATCCTTATGTAACCGCCCTCCCCTGATGATTGCCAGGTTGCTTCTGTGACTTTTCTGGCAACGGCCTATTAATAAACGTAAGATGCACAGAAGCTGCGTAAATGCATGTGCACTGAGACTCACCCTCTTGGCAACCGGATACAATGTGGACAGAGGATGTGAAGAACAAAGGTCTTGACTAACTGCTCCTACCATGTCAGACCTGTGAGTGAAACCTTCGAACCAGCTAGCTCCTCCTACCTGTCAAGCGAGCACTGACACATCCATTAGGCTTGTCGGCATCTCAATGAACAGACATGTAGCTCTCCAGCTGAGCTTCATTCAACCCATAGCTGCAGAGTAGATAGCAAATAAGCTTTGTTTTAGGTCATTAACTCAACAGACTAAAGATACAGCTAAGTTGGCAAAGAGCTTACCTTGAAAACATGACCATGTGTCTGAACCTCAGAATCCACATAAAAATGTTAGTCAGTGTGGTAGGCAATTGTAGCCCTAGCACTAGGGAGACCCAATAACTAAATAGCTTAGCCTAGTGAATCCCATGCCAGCAAGAGACACTGTCTCAAGAAAAAATGATGGATGAAGCCTGAGGAACAATTCTTAAATTCATCCTCTAGCCTCCATGTTCGCGCGCGCACACACACACACACACACACACACACACACACACACACACACACACTATCAAATTAGCTTCCACCCACTTTTCCTGGGATCCTGCATGGCATAGAACTAATAAGCAAGTCTCAACTGCATGTCCGAAGTCAAACACACTGGGTGATGGAGGTCTTGTAGCTAAGTGGTGGCCATTAATCAAATGTAGCCACTGAGTAATTTTTTCCGTATGCCATTCACCTGAAATTAAATATTTCTGGGTGGAGGACGACACCACTTTGCTTTAATTATGTTTCCACCAACGGATGCCTGCTCACTATAGAAATTAGAGTATGCGTGAGAACCTGCTGCGCTTGACCGCCGCTGCTGCAGAGTGTGCCTGTAACACTGTCCCCTAAAAATGTCTGGCATCTCAACTAAAGTGCCAGTTACTAGAAGGCAAGTAGTTCTGTGTCCCCCGTCACACCAGCATGAAGTTGATCAATTACTGACAAAATAAATTCTTTATTAGTTCGTATATTGAGAATTTGCTTACTATGGTCAACGTTGCTAGCATTGAGATAATATTCTTAGACTAGATAAACATGGAAATATTTAATGAAGTAAAATGGATAAGAGTTCTAAATGACATTTTTAACTGAACTATCTAAGAATTACAGTGTGTGTCCTTAATGGGAGACAAAGAGAGGGAAAGTGAGAAACGGCTAGACAAAGTCTTCCATTCCTTGGAGTGGTGTCAACAAAGATTTCTCTGTACACAGTACTTGAAAGACCTGATGGTTAGAAGGGAATTGTGCCACTGTAAGCCTAAAGAACTTTGAAATAGTGATATTCATATTAATTCATGTTTGTTTTTATACCCTGTCAGCCAATAGTTGGCATAGCAGGGAAATGCAATGCCCTGCAGTTAAAATCAATAGAGCAGGAAAATTTATTGAAAAAATTTGGAGCTGAATATATCAAAACCATAGGCTGTTTCTTTGTTTCTTCTCAGTTTTCATCTTATTTTGGTGACATTTTATGGAAACATGAGTGTATCTTTATCACTGTTTAACTTCTACTTAGCCATCTATTTTTCAATGTTACTTAAGGTAAAATCAGACTCAATAGCTAAAGCTACTGTACATTTGGATGGTCTGCTTCAGTGCATTGGATGTTATGGTAGCTAGGTCTATGACAGGTACATACTAGCTGGATGAACAGGTAACAGATAAATAGAAGGCAGAAGATAAATTACTTATGGACAATAGGTAATTGATAGATAGACAGATAGATAGATAGATAGATAGATAGATAGATAGATAGATAGATAGATAGATAGATAGATACACAGTCAGAGAGGTGACAGATGTCTCTTTTAGTGCTTATGTTAAAAGTAAAATAAATTGTATGTTTATTCCATAGCAGAATTGGATCTGCACAGTTTTCTTTTGAATATAAAGTAGCCCAGAACTCTTGATTTCCAATGTTCAGCTAACCAATCTAAAACTTCTTATCCCTCCTCTTAAGTGCATTAGCTCTACCATGGAGAAGGATGATATATATGTATATGTATATATATATGAATTTTGGACATGAAGGCGAATATAAATTGTTGACTGAATTAAGTAGGTCCATAAGAATAGAAGTCTCCTAAGTATAAAAGTAGAATGTGGCAATAGAAGCAAGCAGTGTACAGTAATAGCTATTTCACACTTCCAGAAAGTTGATTCCAGCATGGTTTGCACTTACTGAAACAGAGAGAGAAAAGCTAATTAGTTACTCTGTCCCTGTGTTATTCTTGAAAGAATGCCATTGTGATGGTAGTTATGTATATTATTGCCTCCAAAATGCTGATCAGAGAGAAAATTTAAGACAATTTAGGGAGAAGCCTATTGGATACTGGGTGCTTTGGTTTTACTGTAGCTAATGTGAAGACCTTGTGTATTTTTAGTGCTCTGGTGTGTTCATTATCCTCAAATATGAAAACAAGACCTATCAACACGTTTATGCACTCTGCAGCTTTGCAATCTGCAATTAGTAAAATATAACTTCCTTGCACAGAATATTGCAATGTACACAGACCTGTAAGCCCCTTTTCTCTCCTATTAGCAGAACTTCTGACCAATATCAATGGGACAACAGTGTACATCAGGTTTGTGTGGATGCAGAGTTGACATCTAACTACTACACCATGATCAAGGCAAAATTAGACATGAGTCTCACCCTGCTTCTAGTTCTGGTTTCTGACAATGAGAAGATGTCTTAGTTAGGATTTCTATTGCTGCAGGAAAAAAAATTGTGATCAAAACCAACACGAAGAAGAAAGGGTTACTGAGCTTGCACTTCCCAGTAACAATCAATCCATCATTCATTGGCACAGGAGTTTCAGCAGAAACTAAAATGGAATGGGAACCTAGAAACAGGAACTGTTGCAGGGACCATTGAGCAGAGATGCTTAGTATCTTGATTTACACTGATTGTTCAGCCTGTTTTCTTTTTGTTGTTGTTCTTTTTTATTATTTTATTTTTTTCAAAAAGAAAACAAACTATGTTTTTCATTTTACATACCAATCCTAATCCCAGTTCCTACTCCCTCCCCTCCTACCATTTCCTCCACCTACCCCCCCCCATATTACCCCCCATCTACTCCTTAGAGAGGGTAAGTCACATTGCTTCGGGGAAGGGCCAAGGCCCTCCCTACTATATCTAGGCTAAGCAAGGTATCAATACAAAGAGAATAGATTCCAAAAAACAAAAAACAATACAAGCAGTAGGGATAAATATTTGTGACACTGCCAGTAGCCCCTCGGCCTGTCCCAGCCATAAAACTGTTACCCACATTCAGAGGTACTAGTTTGGACCTATGATGTTTCTTTCCCTGTCCGGCTAGAGTTTGTGAGTTCCCATTAGCTCAGGTAAATTGTTTCAGTGGGTGTATCCTTCATAATCTTGATCTCTTTGCTCATATTCTCATTCTTCCCATTCTTCTACTGGACTTTGGGAGCTCAGTCCAGTGCTCTGATACAGGTCTCTGACTCTGTTTCTATCAGTTGCTAGATGAAGGTTCTATAGTGATATTTAAGATTTTCATCAGTCTGACTACAGGGCAAGGCCAGTTAGGGCACCCTCTCCTCTATTGCTTAGGGTCTTAGGTGGGGTCAGCCTTGTGGATTCCAGGGAATTTTTCTAGTGCCAGGATTCTTGCTACCTCCATAATGGCTCTCTCAATCAAAATATCTCTGTCCTTGCTCTCATCTCTGACCTTCCTCCATATTGACTAGCCCATTCCCTCGAATTATCTTCCACCTTCCCTACCTCCTTGAACCCCATGCTCCCAATTTTGTCATGTGATCTTTTTTCTATTTCCCCTTTCCCGCTGGATCTATGTATGTTTTTCTTAGGGTTCACCTTGTTACTTAGCTTCTCTAGGATCATGAGTTATAGTCTCAATATCCTTTGTTTTACAGTGAGTATCCAATTATGACTGAGTACATACCATATTCATCTTTCTGGGTAGGTATTACCTCACTCAAAACGTTTTTTTTCTCATTCCATCCATTTGCATGCAAATTTCAAGATGTAATCGTTTTTTTTTTTTTTTTTTTTTTTTTTTTTTTTTACCACTGAGTAGTACTCTAATGTGTAAATGTGCCACATTTTCTTTATTCATTATTTCATTGAGGGGCATCTAGGTTGTTTCCAGTTTCTGGCCATTACAAATAATGCTGCTATGAACATAGTTGAACAAATGTCCTTGTAGTATCATTGAGCATCTTTTGGGTATATGCCCAAGAGTGGTATTGCTGGGTCCTGAGGTAGGTTAATACCCAATTTTCTGAAAAATTGCCATACTGATTTCCAAAGTGATTATACTAGTTTGCATTCCCACCAGCAATGGAGGAGTGTTCCCCTTACTCCACATCCTCTCCAGCATAAGCTGTCATTGATGCTTTTGATCTTAGGAATTCTGACAGGTATAAGATGGTATCTCAGAGCTGTTTTGATTTGCATTTTCAGATGGCTAAGAATGTTGAACTTTTGGCCATTTGAAATTCTTCTGTTGAGAATTCTCTGCTTAGTTTTGTAACTCATTTTTTAAATGGGTAATTTGAATTTTGATGTCTAATTTCTTGAGTTCTTTATATACTTTGAAGATCAGTTCTCTGTCTGATGTGGGATTGGTCTTTTCCCATTCATTAGGCTGCCTTTTTATATTATTGTTTGTGTCCTTTTCTTTATAGAGGATTCTCAGTTTCAGGAGGTCCCATTTATTTGTTGTTTCTCTCAATGTCTGTGCTACTGATGTATATTTAGAAAGTAGTCTTTTGTGTCCATGCATTAAAAGCTACTTGCTACTTTCTTTTCTATTAGGGTCAGTGTGGTTGCATTTATTTTGAGATCTTTAATCCACGTGGACTTGAGTTTTATGCATGGGGATAGATATGGATCTATTTTCACTTTTCCGCATGGTGACATCCAGTTATGCCAGCAGCATTTGTTGAAGATGTCTTCTTTTTTCCATTGTATATTTTTAGCTTCTTTGTCAAAAATCAGGTGTTCGTAGTTGTGTTGCTTAATACCCAGGTCTTCAATTCAATTCCATTGGTCAACCTCTTGGTTTTTGTGCCAACACCAAGCTGTTTTCATTACTGTGGCTTTATAATAGAGCTTGATGTCAAGGATGTAAAGGAACTCAGGAAGTTCCTTTATTGTAAAGAATTGTTTTGGATATCCTGTTTTTTTTTTTTTCCATATGAAGTTGATTATTGTTCTTTCAAGGTCTGTGAAGAATTGTGTTGGGATTTTGATGGGAATTGCATTGAATCTTTAGATTGCTTTTGGTAGGATTGCCATTTTTATTGTGTTGATCCTACTTATCCAAGAGAATGTGATATCTTTCCATTTGCTGGTATCATCTTCAATTTCTTTTTCAAAGACTTAAAGTTCTTGTTGAATAAATCTTTCACTTCTTTGGTTAGTATTACCCCAAGATATTTCATGTTGTTTGTGGCTATTATGAAGGGTGATGTTTCTCTGATTTCTTTCTCAGCTTCTTTATCTTTTGTATATAGGAGGCTTACTGATTTTTTTTTTAGTTGATCTTGTATCCTGCCACATTACTGAAGGTATGTATCATCTGTAGAAGTTCCCTACTAGAGTTTTTGGGGTCAATTTTGTATACTATAATATCACCTGCAAATAATAAAAGTTTGGCTTATTCCTTTCCAATTTGAATTCCCTTGATCTCCTTTTGTTGTCTTATTGCTCTAGCCAGAACTTCAACTATGTTGAATAGATATGGAGTGTACAGTCTTGTCTTATTCCTGATTTTAGTGGAATCTCTTTGAGTTTCTCTCCATTTAATTTGATGTTGACTGTTGGCTTGCTGTATATTGCTTTTATTATGTTTGGATATGTTCCTTGTATCCCTGATCACTTGAAGACCTTTATCATGAAGGGGTGTTGGATTTTGTCAAATGCTTTTGCAGCATCTAATGAGATGATCATAAAGGTTTTTTTTCAGTTTATTTATATGGTGGTTTATATTGACAGATTTTCATATGTTGAACCATCCCTGCATGTCTAAGATGAAGCCAACTTGATCATGGTGGATGATTTTTTTTTATGTGTTCGTGGATTCAGTTTGCCATAACTTTGCATCTATATTCATAAGGAAGAATGGTCTATAATTCTCTTTCTTGGTTGAGTCTTTGTGTGGTTTTGATTTCAGGGTATTGTAGCCTCATAAAAAGTGTTTGGCAATGTTCCTTCTGTTTCTATTGTGTGGAACACTTTGAGGCATATAGGTATTAGCTCTGCTTTGAAGTTCTGATAGAATTCTACCCTGTAACCATTTGGCCCTGGGAATTTTTTGGTTGTGAGGCTTTGATGACAGTTTCTATTTCCTTGCAAGTGATAGGTCTATTTAAATTATTCACCTGATATTTATTTAACTTTGTTATGTGATACCTCTCCAGAAAATTGTCCATTTCTTTTACATTTTCCAATTTTGTGGAGCACAGGTTTTTGTAGTATGACCTAATGATTCTCTTGATTTCCTCAGTGTCAATCATTATGTCCCCATTTTTTGTTTCTGATTTTTTTAATTTGGATGTTCTCTCTCTGACTTTTTATTAGTTTGGATAAGGTTTGTCTATCTTGTTGATTTTCTCAAAGAACAAGCTCTTTGTTTCATTGATTCTTTGTATTATTGTCTTTGTTTCAATTTAAATTATTTCAGCCCTCAATTTGATTATTTTCTGTCTTTTCACACCTCCTGTGTGAGTCTGCTTCTTTATGTTATAGAACTTTCATTTGTGCTCTTAAGTCATTAGTGTGAGCTTTCTCCACTTTCTTTTTGTAGGCACTTAGTGCTATAAATTTTCCTCTTAGCACTGCTTTCATAGTGTCCAATTGGTTTGAGTACATTGTGCCTTCATTTTCATTGAATTCTAAAAAGTCTTTAATTTCTTTATTTCATCCTTGATCTGTTGTAGGGTGGTTCAATAGAGCACTGTTTAATTTCTATGTGTTTGTGGGTTTCCTGAAGTAAGTGTTGCTGTTGAATTCTAATTTTAAACCAAAATGATCCAATAAGATACAGGGCATTACACAATTTTTTTGTATCTGTTGGGATTTGCTTTTTTACCGAATATGTGGTCAGAGAAGGTTCCATGAAGTGCTGAGAAGGTATAATCCTTTGTGTTTGGATGGGATGTCCTGTAGATGTCTATAGATGGAATTAACATTTGAGTCATTATATATGTTAGTTCTCTTATTTCTCTGTTAGGTTTCTGTCTGGTTGACCTGTCCATTGTGGAAAGTGGGGTGTTGAAGTCTCCTACTATTGGTGTGTAGGGTTTGATGTGCAATTTAAACTTTAGTAATGTTTCTTTTACATATGTGAGGGCTCTTGTATTGGGGGAATAGATGTTCAGAATTGAGACTTCATCTTGATGAATTGTTCCTGTTATGAGTATAAAGTTCCTTCTCCATCTCTTTTGATTGATTTTAGTTTGAAGTCTATTTTGTTAGATATTAGGATAGCTATACCAGCTTGTTTCTTAGATCCATTTGATTGGAAAATCTTTTCCCAACCCTTTACTTTGAGGTATTTGAGGTTGAGCTGTATTTCTTGTATAGAGCAAGAAAGGCTGAATCCTGCTTTTATAACCATTCTCTTAACCTGTGTCTTTTTAGGTGAATTGAGTCCATTGCTATTAAGAGATATTAATGACTAGTTACTGTTAATTCCTGTTATTTTTCAGTGGTAGTGTGTGTATTTCCCTTCTTTGTGTTTGGTTGGTATGAGGTTATAGGTTCTCCGTGTTTTTGTGGGTGCAGTTAGCTTTCTTGGGCTGGGGTTTTCCTTCTAGTAGTTTCTGTATGACTGGATTTATGGATAGGTATTGTTTAAATCTGGTTTTGTCATGAAATATCTTGTTTTCTCCATTGATGGTAATTGAAAGCTTTGCTGGGTATAGTATTCTGGACTTGCATCCATGGTCTCTTAGTGTCTGCATCACATATGCCCAGGACCTTCTGGCATTCATAGTTTTCATTGAGAAGTTGGGTGTAATTCTAATAGGTCTATCTTCATATGTTACCTTACCTTTTTATTTTGCAGGTCTTAATACTCTTTCTTTATTCTGTATGTTTTATGTTTTGATTATTATGTGGCAAGGGGATTTTTTTTTTGATTCAGTCTATTTGGTGTTCTGTAAACTTCTTCTATCTTCAGAGCGATATCCCTCTTTAGGTTGGAAAAGTTTTCTTCCATGATTTTGTTGAATATATTTTCTGTGCCTTTGAGCTGGAGTTCTCCTTCCTCTACCTCTATTATTCTTAGGTTTGGTCTTTTCATGGTGTCCCAGATTTCCTGGATGTTTTGTGTTAAGAATTTGTTGGATTTAATGTTTTTTTTTTTTGTCCAATGAATCTATTTCCTCTATAGTATCTTCAACCCCTGAGAATCTCTCTTCCATCTCTTTTATTCTGTTTGTTATGCTTGCCCTTGTAGTTCCTATTCATTTACCCAGACTTTCCATATCCCAAATTCCCTCAGTTTGTGTTTTCTTTATTGCCTCTATTTCAGACTCCAAATCTTGAACTGTTTGCTTCACCTGTACCTGTTTGATTGTTTTTTTTTTCTTGGTTTTCTTGGGTTTCCTTGAGAGATTTATTAATTTTTTCCAATTCTTTGTCTTTTCCTCCACTTTTTTAAAAAGTTTTAAATTTTCTCCTTAAAGGTCTCCATCATCTTCCTAAAGTTACATTTAAAATAGTTCTCTTCTTCTTCTTCTTCTTGGTTAAGATGATCAAGTCTTCCTGTTGTATGACCACTGGGTTCTGGTATCATGTTGCTTTTTAGGCTGTTGGATGAATTCCTGCATTGGCGCCAACCCATCTCTTCCTTCAATTGATGCCAGCAGTGCCCTTTGTCTTGGTCCAGTCCTTGCAGTGGCTGTCTGTGTCTTGGTCTGCTCTGTACTGTCACTGTCTGTGTAAGGGGTCTTGTATCAGTCTACCTGCAGGAAACTCACCTGCTGGCTGTCTTTAGGTAGGGGAGGGACCTAGGAATTTTTTCCCAGTATGGAGGGCCTAGAGAATGGGGTGTCCTGCCAGGTGGATGGCCATTCACCTCTTGGCTCTCTCTATGTAGTAGCAGGATGTGTTTCAGAATACTACTGAGGTTGCGAGGGGGAGGATAGGAAGTTTGGGGGTGGGACGGGATTTGTAGCTTGCAAGGTCCAATGGTGGGGATGGGGATAATGGAGCAGCCTACTGCAGTAAACTCTCCTGCTGGCTGGCTAGAGAAGCTGAAGCAGGTGGGAGAGGTGCCTGGGGCTTTGACCCAGGATGGAGGGCCTAGAGAGGGAGGTGGCTAGGCTGGTCACTCACCTCTTGGTCCTGTCTGTGTAGTAGCAGGCTGTCACCTGTTTTCTTATAGCACCCAGGATCATAAACACAGGGACAGTATCCTCTACAGTGAACTCAGCCCTCTTACATCATCCATCTATCAAGGAAACTTCCCATATGCTTGTCCACAAGCTTGCCCATAAGCTTGTCTTCAGGGCTGTAGACAGGCTAATATTCCAGGGGCATTTTCTCAATTGAGAGTCCCTTTTCCCAAATGATGCTAGTTTGTGTCTGATTGACATAAACTTTACCAGCACAGAGGTCAAGAAATCAATCTCTAAGGTTTTGGCTGAGGCTTCATGTCCTGGTTTTTACTGCTGTCTGTGGATCATGAATGAACTCCTCCCAGAAGGAAGAGGCCCTGCTCATTTTGCCACTTAACCTTTTGGTCTTTCAAGGGAGTATATCACCAAAAAGTGTGCTGTTTGTTTATTCCAAGTGTTGTATTGTCTTTTGATGCGGGAGAACTGTCCGTATTCTGTCAATCATGATTTAAATAAATGCTGATTGGCCATTAGCCAGGATGTATAGGTGGGTCAAGCAGACAGGAAGTAGAGGCGGAGCAAGGAGAATAGAATTCTGGGAAGCAGGAAGCTCTCTTGTCCGACCTGCCTGGACCACCGAAGAAGCAGGATGTGACCTGCCCCACTGAGAAAGGTACTGAGCCATGTGGCTGACATAGATAAGAATAATGGGCTAATATAAGTTATAAGAGCTAGTACAAAACCTGAGCTAATGGGCCAATCAGTATATAAGCTAATGCAGACTCTTGTGTGATTTTCTTTGGGACCTAATGACTGTGGGAGGACAGAAACCAACCAGGCCCTCATACTACAGAATGGTGCCCAACGCAGGGCTCGAACCCACGACCCTGAGATTAAGAGTCTCATGCTCTACCGACTGAGCTAGCCGGGCAAGGAGAATAGGAGAATTCTGGGAAGCAGGAAGCTCTCTTGGCACATCTGCCTGGACCTCCGAAGAAGCAGGATGTGATCTGCCCTGCTGAGAAAGGTACTGAGCCATGTGGCTTACTTAGATAGGGATAATGGGTTAATATAACTTACAAGAGCTAACAAGAAGCCTGAGCTAATGGGCCAATCAGTTTGTAACTTATGGAGACTCTCTGTGTGATTTTCTCTGGTACTAAATGGCTGGGGGACTGGGCAGGACATAAACCCCAAGCAGGCCTTCATGCTACAGTCTTTGATGTCCCTAGAAAAAGCTCTTCTCTTTTATGTTATAGCCCAGATTTGAATTCTCCATATTCCTTCTTGGGAAGTCTAATGAGAGTGTGCTGAGTTTCTTCTCAGCTTGGGCTGTGCCGCTGGCGGCCCTCTATATTTAGTCCCATTTGTTCACCTGAGTAGGCTTCTATCCTCCTAATCAGGAAGCCTTTAGATAGTTGATTGTGGTTGTGATTGTTGTTCCCTATTCTTAGGGCCAACAGGATGGACAGTTTAGCTACAAAGTTTGGAAATGTTTCTTTAAAGAAAGTGTTTAGCCTCCCTCTCAGATTCCTGCAACTCCAGACAAAATTTCTTTTTTTATTTTTATCTCAATTTTTAATCCAACCACTTTTCTTCATCACTGGTATAGTATAGCTAAGAGATAATACCATAATCTAAAGGTTTTGTCAGTTCCCCCAAGTATGCTAATAGGTCCTAACCAAGGATGTAGCAATCCTACCATCCTTTTTCTTACTTCCCTTGTCACCAGAGATGAAATTTCAATATAGTAGCCTTGCCTTAACCAATAGAATATAAATAAGAGTAAAAAATAGACTAAAGTGTTTGAACATATAAAATTTGCTTGATGGTATTTTTATGTCTCTCCTAGTTAAACCATGCTGTGCCCATACCCCTCTCACCAGGTCCTGCCAACTGCCTTACACCACAAAGCTGTCCTATAAACTCTCTCACAGTAGATATTAATGTACCCTCCCCCATGCCTTCAATAACAATCCAAAGTTAGTTCTAACTTTTTCCTCCTTCTTTTTTAACAGTCTGCCATGTATACCATGTTGACTTTGAACTTACTGTTTAGCCAAAAATGACCTTGCTCCTGCCTCCACCTCTGCAGTGCTAGGAATATAGGTATGTACCGTTATGCTCAATTTATGTAGTACTTGGGCTAGAAACTGGACAAGCTTGTAGTACTTGTCTTCTGGGCAAGCATGCCACTAACTAAGTTACAGTACCAAGCCAAAGTACACCAAATCAGGTCATCCTTTTATTCAAATTCTGCCACTTACTAATGTAAGACTTGGGCCCCATGGATTCTTACAGTATCCATTAACAATTTTCCAATTCTGCTACATACTTCTTTCACTCTGATCCTGCTACAATGGCTTCTCATACACCTCCTCTGATGGGTACACGGAGTACACACTGTAGTAAGAGAGGGGTTCGGGCTGCATTCCTGGTGCAGGGCCCCTTGTGCCATCCGGCTCCTGGTGTGTACCTGAAATAATTACACGGAAACTGTATTTATTTAAATACTGCCTGGCCCATTATCTCCAGGCCCTTATTGGTTAACTCTCACATATTATTTTAGCCCATTTCCATTAATGTGTATTGCCACTTGAGTTGTGGCTTACCAGCATGAGTCTAACCAGTGTCCATCTTGTGCTGGAGAAGCATGGCATCTGCGTCTGCCACACTGCCTTCTCTCTCACAGCATTTCGTTCTATCTACTCTGTCCACCTAAGGGCTACCCTATCAAAAGGCCATGGAAGTTTTCTTTATTTAACCAATGAGGACAATACACAAATAGAAGACCCTCCTACACCAAAACACAACTTGGAATGTTGACTGCTTCATTTATTCAATGCATCCTGTGATTATCATGTTCTACTTGAACTCATAGGTCCAAGGCAATGCTACACACTACCCCAGTCCACCATCCATAGTCCTGATTCCTTTTAGCCTACTACCACTTTTTCACATAAAATAGTCACTTTTAATACATGTGTTGCATGCTGTTTGTCAGATTATACCAGAACATAAGCTTAAGGGTACAAGCATCTTGCTAGTTAGGACACAGTATTAGGCCTCACACAAAGCAGGTACCCTCCACATGCCAACTGAACAAGTTT
This sequence comes from Ondatra zibethicus, assembly GCA_004026605.1. Classification (NCBI taxonomy): domain Eukaryota; kingdom Metazoa; phylum Chordata; class Mammalia; order Rodentia; family Cricetidae; genus Ondatra; species Ondatra zibethicus. Next base: position 71,075 of record PVIU01008131.1, on the reverse strand, counting down.
TCTCTCCATGTGTCCTAGTCTCTGCTTGAAAAGACAAAATCTCACTCCTCCCCACCCCAGTTACTGGCTCTTTTTCTTGAACAACCGTAGCCTACTCTGACCATAGGCTTGAACGCTTCCATTTGAAGTTGTGACAGACTCCTCCAAAACTGAGCACAATCTGTTCTGAGTTCCTGGGATCTGTCAAAATACATATAAATACCACACAGAAGATTTAGAAACACAACCAAATCTCAGAGCTAAACATAATCAGCTAAACAGTCTGTGACTTGAACACGGTAGTGGTCTCCAAGTTTACTCTTTGCTATCTCTTGGTTCTGAATAGCACAAATGGTCACAACAGGTGCTCAATGCGTCCAACACGGAGGCTGGATTTAGGCAGTTCTTTTCCATTGTTAAATTAATTTCCTTTTACTGTGTGTGTATTTGTGTGCAAGTGCAGGTGTAAGTGCCATAGTGCACATACAGAGGTCAGAGGATCACTTCAAGAAGCAGTCTCTCTTGTTTCTGCCACTCTGATATAACTCTGCCCTATTCTCCTGTCTCTGCCTTCTGTCTCACTGCAGAATGATGGAGATGCAGCTGCCTTCTACTACTATATCCAGCTTTCCATGGAGGCTCTAGGGGTCAAACTCTTTTCCCAGGATGACATGGCAAATGAGTTTATCCTCTGAGCCACCCTCTAAAATCTCTACATAGTTCTTTACTCAAGGATGTTTCTCCACTAAGCCTTGTTCCTTCTAGAATCTGATGTGGAGTAGAGAGGCCTCAGCTAGGCTGTCTTCTAGTGTGCAAGGAATCCATATCCATCACATGTGAGACTGTAAAGTCTATCTTCTCTTCTCTATGATTCCATTGTTTCTCCCCAGAATGTAAAGTCTGACAGACTCTGCTAATCTAATCACTGTGGCATTTGCTCAGACACCCTTGAGCCCTGGTGTTTCCAGCCACTGGGAATCTTCCTTTTATTCCCACACCACAGATAATTCCCTACACATGAGCTTCAGAACTTAGCAGTTTATACCTGCTTCTTCTTAAACCAAATTTTCAAGGGAGTGTGAGAAAACAGCCATGCTATGACCCCTTCCACACTCTGCATCTGTCATCTCTGTGGGTCACTGGGGTCTGGACAACATACAAGTATCCTACGTTTAGCCTCTTCTCCTACTATGTCAAGATCTGGCCCTCGTCTTCGGGACTCCTAGCTCTCAGATGTTTCCTTGCCAATGTACCCAGGTGTTCTAAGTTTCCGACCACTGCTGCTAGAACAGTCTGAGCTGAACCTTATGAGCCTCAACCTCTTGACATTGTTTCTCGCTTCCCACAGTTTCTGACTTGACTTTAATAAACACTCATTTTCATTGATTTGACTTCTCCCTAAATTCCTGGAGCTCTCTTCTTAAAAATAGAAACCGCTTTCTATTTATGTGTAAATCACCATGGTCTGTGCTCAACAGAGTCTGTAAAGCTCCTTTGGCTGGAGGAACTGTTTGGTTTGACAGCAAATTACAAGCCTTGGTTTTCGTAAAGTCCACTTTGGACTATGAGTTGTAATGAATAAACCAGTGATAAATAACTCATGAAAATCCTCTTTAAACAAGAGCCTCTGATGGCTGACACTCTAGATTTCCAAATTTGGATTTCCATAATAAATGCTTTAAAGCATGTTCAGCTCTCATGCCTAGCTAAAGCTCAGGAAAACAGAAAAGCTAATCCAGGATAATGAAGTCCATTACAGTGAGAAAATCCAAGTAAACTGGCAGTGGAAGCATGTAGGTTTTAGTGTAAGTCTTCTCTGACCTTCCAAACAAATTTCCATTCCTCTCAGGCTAGACTTTTCCTTGCTCCATGTGGGGCAGAAGCACCAAGCATGCAACTACTCCTAGAATCTGTTGTGACTCATGAAATATACTCTAGTTCTTGCCAGCATGAGTTTCTACTCCTAGTTCCATCAAAAGAGCTGTATTGTGTTCTCATGGAAGATAATCAATGAAAATTATAGCCATTCCTGTATTTTGAGGTCTTCAGAGAAAGTCAGGTCTGCAAGATTAGACCTTTGTGCATGTCTTCACCATCTCTTCAGACGACTGAAGGCATGATGCCTTACTCTGCTATTGATTATTCTCACTGTAAGATCCAGGGAGAGCTGCTCAGGAGCACATAGAGTTATTAACTCAATTCATTACAATTTATGCTTTGACTCTAACACTAATGTGTTAGCAAGATGGCTTCAAATACTAGGTGATAAATAAGCCAATTAACCACCTTGACCCTTCTCCTATATTACATCAATGTTCCTAGTCTTCTGCATTCCAAATTTCCAACACTGAAAAAGGATTTCTATACAAGTGCAAACAGAGTCAAGTATCATGAACAAATAAAATTAGGTAGTTCCTAAGAGCTTTGACCAAGCAAGAGTACAACTGGGTCTCAGGCCAGAGTAAAATACCTATAATCATGGCCAAGGATGGGAATGGTGTCAGGGAAAGATGGTCATTCCAATCCTCATGCATGGTCTATGGTAAGTAGGTAGTAAGTATGTATATTTATCATGCAGCAAAACCAGGAAGAATGTGCTTGAACCTTACCAATCATTCTAAAAACTATAAATATTCTATAAAAATATATAATATGTATTCTATATATTATAAATATTCTATATAAAATATATATGCATTAACATAGGAACTGTCAATTAAAGCACACACTTGCATAAAATTTGACATCTAACATACAGCCCAAATGTTTTCTGTTTTTGTTTGTAATTGAACAACTGCCAAAACTAAAGAAAATAGCAGTAACTTATACAGAGGTAATCTACAGAGCTCACAAGAAAACGTGAAAGAATGGGAACTCCAAGCTTTAAAAAGTCTCAGTGAGATATTCCATTACAAATAGTTTTCCCTTTGTCTTGTACCAATATTTGCCTTTTAGACCAGTGATGACAGAAGATCAATGCATTATTTCTCAAAGGATTCATGTTCCATATGAGGAGTCTGGGGTTATGGGAGTGTGTCCGCAGGGTCTGCTCCTTTCCAAAGATGGACCCTAAACATCACTCAGTGTTCTCAGTTCCTATCTCACTAGATCATCTGACTACTTTGCAGTAGAAGGTGATTTAAGAAGTTCTGTATGTTTGCCTCTTGCACACACATGCACACACATACACAATAATTCAGAAAACACAATTTTTTAGGAAACCATAAAACATAATCCCCTTCTCCCAACTAAAATTTGATAAGGATAATTGCCTGTGAGAAGAAGGCATGAGTTGAGCAGATGATTCCAATGGATTTCCACAGAAAGAGTAAAATCTCTTTATCACTGTGGTTTGTAAAAAGGAATTCCAAAAATTTTGGAATCAATAATTTTGATAATAATCTAAAAGTCAGCTTGAGAACCACCACATGGGTACAATGTTTTAGCTTTTGACAAAGCCAGATGTTCTGTTTATTAGCACTATGATTTCAGATAGGAATGGCCAGGTTTCCATACTATTTTGTCTTTATTTTCTCCTATTCCTCTTGAATGGAAAAGAAAACTTGCCTAGACTCTAACTGCCTCAAGTAACTTTACCACAGACTACATTCTGTAGCTGTACCACAGACTACATTCTTTTTTAAGGGCACCAGAAATGATACCCAATAAGTGCAGGTAAAAGTTCCCTCAGTCCATGTGAGTGTTGTTATCAACAGCTTTCTCTAGAGTTTTATGGGGAATTGATTTAAGTCAGGTCCTTCATATTGTGAAGAATGTTTTGTTGAAAATTTACTAACAGTTACCCACCTTCACCCATCTTTACTCTCTATTTGAGTTATTAAACTGTTTTTGATAATTTGTCTCTCTCTGTCTCTGTCTCTCTCTCTCTCTGTCTCTCTCTCTCTCTCTCTCTCACACACACACACACATACACACACACACACACACACACACACATACAATTTCACCCTCCACTCACTCCCACCAAACCCCTACCTTCCCTCCCAAGAAATTTCTTTTACATTTTCATGTCTTTTCTTCTTTATTCTGCTTTTTCTCTGTAACACATTGATTTCCACCAGGGCCACCCACACGGGGAGTGAGCAGGATTTACCTCTCTCTTCAGAGTAGGGAAGAGAGGCCTAGGCACATTATAGGGAGGGGAATAAGCCCTGAGTGATTATGCAATTCTGTGCTATACTTAATAAGTCTCCTATGCTATGGATTGTTGGTGAGTGAGAACGGCCCATCCAATCCTTGCACTTCTTCTGTGTGCCTGTTCTTTCTCCCTTCCCTTGAACTCCAGTCAGGTTTTCAGGATGAACCCTGAAGGACACAGTACCACAGTGTATCTAATTGTTAGCCAACTAAGGCAATCTAAAGCAATCTGAAAATAGTTGTAATATAGTTCAGATTAGCCCTACTCTTATGTGTCGAGTGCTTTATCCTAATAGTGCCACAGGATAGCCCCACTGAGGTCCATCAAAGTTCTCCCTGGGAAAGGAGAGATGTTCAGACTTAATAGCAGATTCTGTCTCTCCAGTATCTCACTCTACCTCAGGATAGCTCTGAAGTTTCCTTTAAAAAGATCATTTTGCTGCTGAAGAGTTCATGGCAATAATAACTTTGAAAGCCAACAACATACTTCTCTGATAATGTTATTGCTTACTAAGCTGAATTTTATTCTGCACAGGAATAATTTTAAAGTTAATTTTTTAAACATAGAATCTCAATGTCATCTCTTAAAATGATAAAAAACAGAAAATAAAAAGCATTTTTACAATATAAGTGAGTTAGTAGTACTTGATGCAAATCAGTAGGATTTTACAATAAAGAACAACAAAAATGCATCAGAATTTGCCTCCTCTCAAGAAAACATTGCATTTCTCAAGTCAGGAAAATTGTCTTACACACTTATGAAACAAAATGAAAATATTTGTAAGCTGACAGAGCTGTTGGATTATTACCTACATAGTTGAAAACTGCTCAGATATAGAATAAAAATGCAAAAGTTTAAAACTAGTGACAAGAGACAACAATAGAGAATTGTGACCACTTCAGTTTTCAAGTTCCTAGGCCCTATAGCTTCTAGGCTACTCCTCCATATCTTCCCCATTTCTTCAATGACTTTGACTAGCCCAACCCACAATTATTAATGAATTTTGTCACTTGTGTTTCTATAGCTCAAACCCAACTTACTTGTATGCTTCTTCCTGAGTTCAATGGTATCCATATATGTAAGCGAGTGTAAGTGAGGTCACAAGTGCCCGAAATAAAGGGATATCAAATATTTACTCACACTCACACTCTCAAATAGCAATATGTTATAGGGCCACCAGGATCCTCTGCGCTGGATGCACTGGAAGCTGCTATCAGATCTCCTACCACCACACAAGAGAGTGAGAGAGACTTTTCTCTCCCTCATAAGAGATCACATCCATATACAAAAGCCATGCCCAAAGACTGGTACCCAAAACTATTGGCGTGAATGAATGGCCACAGTACATCCCCCTTTTGTCTAAATAAGAAGGTTCTAAAACTAATACAAAGTAGTAAATAATAAGAACAGATATCAAATATTGTCCAGGAGAAAGAAAGGGTAGTAATGTGCACCAAAATAGAACAACGGATAAGAACAGCATCAAGCAAAAACAAATACTAAATGTCCAGTCTACAAGCAATTAGTAAATAACAGGGATTATTTAAATAGCTATCCTATCTTGGGGAGTCTAAGTCTTTCACCTAAAATGTTTTAGCTAAGTTGTGAGAGGAAAGTAGCTGTGACTAGTCTCTAAGCCCACGAAGCTTCTATAAAACAAAGGACACAGTCAACAAGACAAAACGGCAGCCTACAGAATGGAAAAAGATCTTTACCAACCCCAATCAGATAGGGTGCTGATCTCCAAAACATACAAAGAATACAAGAAATTGGTTATCAAAAGAACAAATAATCCAGTAAAAAAAAATGGGGTACAGACCTAAACATAGAAATCTTAACAGATGAATCTAAAATGGCTAAAAGACACTTAAGGAAAGATTCAACATCCTTACTCATCAGATGCAAATCAAATGCAAATCAAAACAACTCTGAGATTCCATCTTACACCTGTAAGAATGCCCAAGATCAAAAACACTGATGACAACTTATGCTGGAGAGGATATGGGGTAAAGGGAACACTCCTCCACTGATGGTGGGAGTCTAAACTATACAGCTGCTTTGGATATCAGTATGGCAATTTCCCAGAAAATTATGAAACAACCTACCTCAAGACCTAGCAATACCACTTTTGAGTGTATACCCAAAGGACGCTCAATTGAACCACAAGGACATGTGCACAAGTATGTTCATAGCACCATTGTTTGTCATAGCCAGAACCTGGAAACAACCTAAATGCCTCTTGGTCAAATAATGGATAAGGAAAATGTGGTATATTTACACAATGGAGTACTACACAGCAGAAAAAAATAATGACATCTTGAAATTTGCAGGGAAATGGATGGAGCTAGAAAGCATCATAGTGAGTGAGGTAACCCAGACCCAGAAAGACAAATATCATAATTACTCACTCGTAAGTGGCTTTTAGACATAAAGCAAAGAAAAACCAGCCTACAATTCATAATCCCAGAGAACATAGACAACAAAGAGAACCATAAGAGAGACATATATGGATATAATCTACATCTTCAGTGCCCAACATTCTCTTGGGAATAGATCAGTGCTGCCAGGAACAATCATGTCTCATGCCAACAGAAACCTTAGTTATTAAAATGTTTAAATGCCATATTCCATAGGCCTTTGAAGGGTTTGAAGATCAGCTATCTATAAGGAGGACATCTCAGTGTATCTATAAAGCCTAACTAACATAATTGTAATATAACAAACGTAGGTAACTGTTAATCTGTAATTCTTAAATAACCTGTTTAGCTAAAAGACTAAAGCTCCATATATGAACATAAATTATCCTAAGTAGATGTGCAGCACTAGAACAATGATCTGAAAATTTTATCAATATAAAAATATCTTAATCAGAGGTAGAAATATATAGTGCAGTATGACAAAAATATCCTTAAACTGCATCAACATACAAAATATCTTATGCAGAGGTAGAAACATACAGTATGACAAAATAACTTCATATTTATGTGCAAGATATTATAAATAGAAATAGAAACATAACAGAAATATACACAATATATCAAATATAGTTTGAATTTGTATCAATATACAAATTACCTTAGATACAAAAATAATTTTACATATGTATCAATATGAAAGAATCTACACCAATGTAAATTGTCTATAACGAATAGTTCACAAATAGATACACTAACCTATCTATTATCCCACCCATTACCCTTTTTCCTTTTCCAAAAAAGATTTTTGAGTCTAAATTTCATTATTCCAACTCAACCCTCTTAAAACCTATAAAAACCCCTAAAAGATAACAATTATCCATAACCCTGAGGAAAATAAAATCTGTTGGAAGAAGGGGACGCCATTTTGCAGAATTGCTTTCATCTGTCTTGGGGCAATGGTATTTCTATGGGAGCCTGTAAAAACTAAAACTATGGTTAAGTCTCGAGAGTCTTAACAATGTACTCACCTGACATCAACAAGGCAACTTTAAGATTTATTAATGGAGAACTCTTTTATTATCCACATTTCTCCTGTAAAAAATATTGCTGACCTTAGCACGGAGATATCTTTTTGTCTCTTTGTCCTAAGTACTGGGATTATGGATATGTGCCACCATTGGAAGCCTAGAAGATCGTTTCTTCCTATTGTTTTTATTCCTCTCTCATACAATATATCCCAATTGCAGTTTCCCCTCTATCCTCTCCCTACCACCTCCACCCTTCCCTGGATTCACTCCTCCTCTGCTTGCTTTCAGAAAATAGTAGGCCTCCCAGTGATATCAATCAAATACAGCATAACATAATACAATAAGAGCTATACTTCAACATTCCAATCACAATTTTGAAGCGTTCTCTTTAATGACTTCCTGTCTAGACTGTTTTTTGCTTGTTTGTCTCTGAACTATCCCATCTCTACTTCCTGGTCACCCAGGCAGTGTCAGGCATGGGCTACCTCTTCAGCTCTTCTGGCATGGGCCTCAAATTAGACTGGTCATTGATTGGCCACTCCCACAAATTCTGGGCCTCCAGTGACCCAGCACATTTTTTAGGCAGGATAGATTGTAGGTCAAAGGTATTGTGGCTAGGTTGGTGTCCCAGTTCCCCAAGGTAATTTCCTAGTTACAGAGGATGGACAGTTCTTTCTCTGTATCTTTCATTACTAGGAGCCCTCCCTAGGGTCATCCTCATAGAAACAGAATCATTGGAATTTTTAATGGGGTAGGTTTCTTTATTTCCCCACAAATACCTTCAATTTCCAGTAAATCTCCATGTACTCTCTCCTCCATACCTACCCCGTACAGCTAATCCCTCCTTTTCCCATACCCATCCACTCCCAGTCAATCTGTAAAATCTGTTATATTTCCCCTTCCCAGGGAGATCCATACATCTTCCATAGAGCCCAACTTGTTTAGTTTTTCTGGATGTATGGATTGTAGGATTATTATTATTTACCTAATAACTAATATCCATTTGTAAGTGAGTACATACCACATTAATATTCTTGGGTCTGTATTGCCTCATTCAGCATGACTTTTTCTAGTTCTATTGGGCATATTACCATATTTTCTTTAATTTATGTACTTTTTAACTAAAATTTTCATTTATTTTATGTATCAAGAACAGTTTCCCCTCCCTCCTCTCTTCCTAATCCCTCCCCCTCCACTACTCCTCCATTCAGAAAGCCTCCCATGGGGAAAGCCTCCCATGGGAGCCAACAAAGCATGTCATATCACATTGAGGCAGGATCAAGCTCCCCTCCCCCTACATTAAGGTTGGACTAGGCATCCCTCTATGGGCAATAGGTTCCAAAAAGCCAGCTTATGCACTAGAAATGGGTCCTGATTCCATTACTAGAGACTCCACAAACAGACAAACCTACACAACTATTATCCACATGCAGAGGGCCTAAAGTGATACCATGCAGGCTTTCTAGCTGTCAGCCCAGCATCTGTGAGCTCCCATTAGATCAAGTCGGCTAGCTCTGTGGGTTTTCCCATCTTGATCTTGACTTCCCTTGCTTCTGCAATTGTTCCTCCCTCTCATCAACTGGACTTCCAGAGCTCAATCCAGTACTTGGCTATGGATCTCTGCATCTGCTTCCATCAGGTACTGGATGAAGGTTCTATGACAATTAGGATAGTCAGTCTCCAATCTGATTATAGAAGAAGGCAAATTCAGGCATTCTCTCTACTATTTCTAGCAGTCTTAGCTGGGGTCATTCTTGTGAATTCCTGGGAGTTTCCATGGCACCAGATCTCTCACTAATACCATAATGGCCACCTCTATCAAGATATCTTTTTCATTACTCCCCCCATCCCACCCTCAACTTGACCAACCCAATTCCTTGTGTTCCCATCCTACCATCCCCTTTCCTCAACCTGCCTGACCCTAGTTTACCCAGGAGATCTTGTCTATTCCCCCTTCCCAGGGAAATTCATGCAACCCTCTTAGAGTCATGTCTGGGTCTGTGGATTGTAGCCTGGTTATCCTTTGTTTTACATTTACTATCCACTTATGAGTAAGTACATACATACCATGCTGTCTTTCTGGATATGGGTTAATTAACTCAGGAGGTTTGTACCTGGAGCAGATGCAGAGAATCATAGCTCAGTACTGGACTGAGCTCTGGAAGTCCAGTTGATGAGAGAGAGGAACAGTTGCAGGAGTAAGGGAAGTCAAGATCAAGATAGGAAAACCCCCACACTTTAAAATCTGGATTACTTGGTATTTTGATGCCTAGTTTCTTGGGTTCCTTATGTATTCTGGAGATCAGCCCTCTGTCAGATGTGGTGATAGTGAAGATCTTTTCCCATTCTGTAGGCTGCCATTTTATACTATTGAGAGTAACCTTTGACTTACAGAAGCTCTTCAGTTTCAGGAGGTCCCATTTATTAATTGTTGATCTCAGTTTCTATGCTACTAGTGTTACATTCAGGAAGTAATCTGTGCCAATGCATTCAAGGCTACTTTCCACTTTCTCTTCTGTTAGGTTCAGTGTAACTGGATTTCTGTTGAGGTCTTTAATCCACTTGGACTTGCATTTTGTGTAGGGAAATATATATGAATCTATTGCCATTCAACATGGAAATACCCAGTTATGCTAGCAACATTTGTTGAAGATGCATTCTTTTATACATTGTATAATTTTAGTTTTTTGTCAAAAATCAATTGTTAGATTTGTGTCAGGCTCTTCAATTTGATTTCATTGATCCATGGTTCTGTTTTTTCTACTAATACCAAGTTGTTTTTATTATTTTAGATCTATGGTAGAACTTGAAGTCAGGACAGTGATACCTTTAAAAGTTCCTTTATCATACAGGGTTGTTTTTAACTATTCTGGGTTTTTTGTTATGCCACAAGTATGTTGGGGAAGGAGGCAGGATCTGCCCAGCTATCTTAGACCTGAAATAATCACCCAGAAACTGTATTAATTAAATCACTGTTTGGCCCATTAGTTCTAGCTTTTTATTGGCTAACGCTTACATATTAATTTAACCTACCTCCATTAATGTGTCATCACATGACAGTGGCATACCAACAAAGCTTCAGCATATCTGACTCTGGTGGCAGCTCCATGGCATCTCTCTGACTCTGCCCTTCTTTCTCCTGGCATTCAGCATAGCTTTCCCTGCCTATGTAAGTTCTGCCTTGCTATAGGTCCAAAGCAGTTTCTTTATTAATTAATGGTAATCACAGTACACAGAGGGGACTCCCACACACCTCCCCATTTCTGTTTAAATAAAAAGAAATGTTTTAACTGTAACATAGTAAAATTACATGTAACAAAAAAGATATCAAGCAAAAATTAAAGTTACAATTTTATATCTACTTTATTTTTGTCATAACTAAGGAAAACTATAACTATAAATTCTTCAACTCCATCAAAGATTCCAAAAGGATATAATATTACCTAAGTAAACAGGAGGTACATTGTAAACAACTTCCAAAACTCTAGAATTCACAGAGACATCTCACTGCCTAGATAGTCACCCCAAGGATTTTCTGTACCATTGTGACATCCATCTTCAGCCTACTGGCCTATAGTATCCAACAGACTTTTCTATGAAGCAGGAAATTTCAAAGACAGTTTCATTTATATTGGCAGTTTGTCAGTCACTTTCTTCTGTGTCCTGTAGAATGTCTGGCAGACTCTTTCACATAGCAGGAACCCCAAAGGGCCATCTCATCTTTAGTCAAGTTGCAGTCATTTCTCTGTGGGTCCTGAATGCCCAGTTTATCAAGCAGCCCAGGCAAGAATAGTTTGTTGCTGAAATGGCTAACCAACTCCATAAGGAGCCTCTTTGATGCCCATCCTCCTCTTGAAGTAGCTTGTTTTTTGCCAGGAGCAGATGTGTCTCATTGTCATAAAAGGTCCTAATTTCTTAAAACATTTTAAATGCCATATTTTGAAGGTCTCTGAAAGATTTGAAGAATACCTATCTAACTGAAATATATCTCTATACATTTAGAATATATAACTAATATGACTACAAGCTTGACTATTATAAATGAGTATCCATTAACTTATATTTTTAATTATATATTGCATTTTTAAATGAGCTACACAATCACAATACTTTAATCAAGAGCAGAAATATATATACATATAACAAAATTGACCTTAAATTTGTATCAATAAACCAAGATCCATACCAATGCAAATCTCTATAGCATATCCCCCTTTAAAGTAAAGAAGCATTTACAAACAATATTTGGGAATATAGTCATAGCTTTGTCCAAACTTCTTCCTGCTGTTTGTGGGTGCTGTTAATCAGGTCTTTCATGGTGGATCCTATGTGTTAGGCTCATCTTATTTAGCAGTTGGGTGAAGTAATTTTTGGGGGTGTTCACAGTGACCTTTCAGGGTGCCATGGTACATCAATCCATATTTGTCTGGAAGCAATCAGAGGTTCTCATCCTCTGTGGAAACAAAAGAAAAACCTCTTTTCCAAAGCAACATATCCTTAGACTCAAATTTTAAAGTCAAGATACCTTTACGTTGGTTTAGCTTAGCAGCCTGTACAATGAAATGCCTCTCTGTACTTAGCCCCTTTACAGTCAAAAAAAAAAAAAATCAAAGAAAACACAATAACATACATGATCCAGATTCTCTTTAAATTTTCCGTCTTTACTTGGCTTATTTTTCTTTAGTCAGTTTAATCTATGACTGTTTATACTTTGTCTCTTTAAACATTTTACTTTATATTTTTATAAAGCATTTAATTTATTTTATAATTCTCTATACTCATTTTATTCTTTCTTTAAATCCTATGTACATTTATCCAACACTGTGACCTATTTCGAGGTCTTTTATGTCTTATTTTGTCCTGTTTATCTGTAATTATTTACTGTCCAGGAGAGCTTCTTAAAATGCTAAACACTTCCTTAAACATAAGCTGTGCCATTACTATGGTATATATGGTACTTCCTGCTTTCTCTACCCAGTCCAGCATGGCAGAGCTGCTCGCTGCCTCTGAGAGCCATGCACACAGCCCCATTCTCAGTCACACAGTCAGTCCACACTGCCATTAAGCAAGCTGCCCTGAGGCAAAGCATAGATAAGAAATGTACGTTAATTTATATGTAAGAGTCAGATAGCAACAAACCTGTGCTATCTACCAAGCATTTATAATTCATATTAAGTCTCTAAGTCAGTTATTTGGGAAGCATCTGCTGGTTATTTGGGAACAGGTGATCAGGACAGTAAACTTCCATATACATAAATGAATAGCTATCTATCTATCTAAAAATAGATATAGCTTAGACCCGAAATAATCACATAGAAACTGTATTAATTAAATCACTGTTTGGCCCATTAGGTCTAGCTTCTTATTGGCTAACTCTTACATATTAATTTTACCTCTCTCCATTAATGTAGGTTTCGCTATGTGACAGTGGCTTACCAACAAATTTTCGGCATGTCTGACTCTGGTGTGTGCTCCATGACTTCTCCCTGACTCTGCCCTTCTTTCTCCCAGCATTCAACCTAGCTTTCCCTGACTATGTAAGTTCTGCCTTGCTATAGGTCCAAAGCAGTTTCTTTATTCATTAATGGTAATCACAGCACAAGTGGGGACTCTCACATCACAAGTGGTTATTTCAGGATTTGTGTGTGTGTGTGTGTGTGTGTGTGTGTGTGTGTGTGTGTATCTGTTGAGAGTTGCTTTATGACTAAGCATATGATCAATTTTTTGAACGTTTCATGAGGTGCTGAAAAGAAGGTATATTCTTTTCTTTTTGGGTAAATGTTCTGTATATGTCTATTAAGTCCATTTGAGTCATAACATCTGCTAGTTCCCTTATTTCACTGTTAATTTCTATCTGGTAGGCCTGTTTTGGTGATAGGTAGGGTTTTGACGTCTCCCACTATTAATGTGTGGATTTTAGTGTGGGATTTAAGCTTTAGTAATGCTTCTTTTACAAATGTGGGTGCCCTTGTATTAGGAGTAAAGATGTTCATAACTGAGACTTCATCTTGATTAATTTCCCTGTGATGGATATGAAATGTCCTTCTCCATCTCTTTTGATTAATTTTAGGTTAAAAGGCTATTTTGTTAGATACTAGGTTTGCTACACTGGCTTGCTTCTTAGGTCCATTTGATTGCAAAATCTTTTCCCAGCTCTCTGAGGTATGTCTGTCTTTGAAATTGAGGTATGTGTTTGTGTGCAGCAGAAGAATGGATCCCAGTTTCATATCTATTTTGTTAGCCTATGCCTTTTTATTGGCAAATTGAGTCCATTGATACTAAGAAATGTTAATTACCAGTACTGTTAATTCTTGTCTTCATAATTTTGGTTTTAAGGACTTTATCTTATGCTTTGACTGTATTGGAATATTCAGAATTTTCTGTAGTAGAGTAGCTGGACTCTGGTGGAGACTTATTATCCTGACTATTATTGATTGTATTCTAATGCTGGCACCTAGACATCTGAGTTTGGGGTGATTATAGGTCTAGGTGCTAATTTCTGAGTTTGTCTTTATTGATGGTGGTTTTGTTCCTAAGTTTCTGTCTCCTTTCTGGTCTTGTGGCTACTTGGGCCTGTTCTTTTGCAGAGGCTCTCCACACTACTTTGGGTTGTGACTTCTGGTGGCCAGCATGGCCTCTGGACAAGCAGAGCCACTCTACTCGAGTTGAGGGCCAGAACACAGTGAAAAGTGGGGCCAGCAGGGTTAGGGTAGGTGAGCACAAAGAAAGGGGGGCTTCTATGAATGGGTGGACTACCTGGAGTTCTGACTGATAGTATGGCCTATGGTTGAGCAGAAGGCACCTGACAAAATTTATTTTTAAATCCTGGATCATTACTCATGTCCAGAAAACCAAACTATTCTTATTTCTGGAGAAACTGATAGGGTTTCAATTAAAAAGAAGTTTTAGAAACTTCTGTGGCCTGAGACATTACTTCTGCTAGGTTATTTTGGCCAAACAAAGTAAAAAATTCAAAATGAGGAGCTGTTTTCTTCACTTTTAGTGGAAGATATTGCAAATTATTGAATACAGTGAAGAATAAATGTTTGTGGTCTTCTTCATGCAATCCACCATGTAATATCAAAACTCTATTAGTATATATTGAATATTTAGTAAAAAAAATCTGTTCCTAGTGTTAATTATATGGTTTCCCAGGCAACAGAGTATGGGATGTGGTTTATGTGCCTTTCTTACGCTTATGACAGTCTTCTAAATAATCACCATCTTCTCTTGAAGATGAGTAAGGAATAATTATGTTCTAGCAGTTCAAGTTGACATTTTGGTCACTTTCTGGGTGACAAGCTTCTCTCAATGGTGACTATATTGCATTGTTACTTACTTTAATTCAATAAAACCTATGTCTTCTATTATCAGAAATTAATTTGTTAAAGTACTAACCTGGAAAACGAAAGCATAAAGATTTGTTTCCCTCTTTATGTCATACATTATGTATGATGGCTGTTTGGGATTGACAACTTCACTATATCTAGAATGAACTATAATCTAGAAAAGGAGGGCACACTTATGGTTTGGAACTTGAGACAAGAAGACAACAAGCCTTTGCTCTGGATCTTGAGGCTAGGTGACACAAACGTTTAATCCAACCCTTGAGGCTGGGAGGCACACCCTTAATCTGGGTCACACCTTCTGATGGAAGGACAATGGAAGAAAGAATGGGTATGATCGTTCTTCACCTTCTTTCTCTTGTTTTGTCAGCACATCCATTTTTCACCAGCAGTGGAGTCTACTTCTTCAGGATTCCAGCATATACAGAAAAGCAGCTGAGACACCCAGACTCATGGAACTTAGCAATTTCTAGATTCACATACTTTTGATTGGTAACTAGCTATTGTTGGACTGCAGGCTATAAGTCATTGCAAGAAATGTCCATACCTATATCTATTTTTAGATAGATAGATAGCTATTCATTTATGTATGTGGAAGTTTACTGTCCTGATCACCTGTTCCCAAATAACCAGCAGATGCTTCCCAAATAACTGACTTAGAGACTTAATATGAATTATAAATGCTTGGTAGATAGCACAGGTTTGTTGCTATCTGACTCTTACATATAAATTAACGTACATTTCTTATCTATGCTTTGCCTCAGAGCTCACGGTTTGTTACATTGTTTTCTATACATCTTGTTTCCTTGGTGGCTGGCTGGTGACTCCTCTGACTTCACCTTTCTTCTCCCATCATTCTCTTACTTTGGTTGTCCCACCTAAAATTCCTGCCTGGCTACTGGCCAATCAACTTTTTATTAAACCCATCCAAGTGACAAATCTTTATAGTATACAAAAGGATTTTTCATAGGATTTTCCCCTTTTTGTATAACTAAAAGGAAAGTTTTTAATATTATTACTTAACATTAATATTATTAACTGATGTTATTAGGACAGTCACATAAAGTTCCTCTGAAACAGTTGGCAGACTACACAGGATAAAAAAGTGCTAGCAACCTTGCTAATTATTACTCTGGACTTGAATAAGAATGCTAATATTTAAATTGCAAGGATTTAAATAGAAAATTCAGTAACTTATTTAACATATTAAGTCCTCTCAGCTAATTATTATATAAATAAAACAATTGCTTTTCACTTTTGACATTTTCATTCTAAACAAAACACAGAATTTTAGGTAATTTTAAACTGTACATTAAGAGTAAAAGCAGACTTGGAGCAATAATAAAACATATGAAATATAGCCTACTCTGTAGCAAAAAAGACCTCTATTTGTCATACAAAGTCAACAATACCAGATAATGTTCAAATAGAATCAACACAATTGATTGTGTTGGTAATGAGGTCATTTAACAGGTTTACTAGACAGTGAGAATGTGGTTTCTATAGTCAAAGACATTGATAGCAGCTAAGTTCAATATTACTCTACCTGCGCACAATTGAGAACATTAATAATTAAATCAATGTGTTGGAGGAATAACACAGCATTTCCAAATTATTGCTATATCCAACATATATAATGATTTTTCTAGTCTCAAATGTATATTAGAATGATGATATGTCACTGTGATTTTATTAGGTAAAAAGAATGTTCAAATCCTACATTTATGAATATCTAGGGAAAGAATAATAATAATAATATAGTCATTTTATTTGCTTTACTATTTTATGTTCTGTTAGATGATCTATAAGGAGGTTACTATTTGTATGTCATTCTGCTATAAAGGAAATTGTTCATCTGTAATTATAGCTTCATAGCAAAAGATTTTCTTATTGAATTCTCTTTCCCAGTGGAATTGATTTCTTTATTGACTAAAGAAGTGAAAACTGGCATGTATACTCTGGCATAAAAGGCTTATTTGGTCATATGCTTCTGTCATTTGCTATAATCTGGACTCAACCAGAATATTAATAGTTTTTGGCTTCTGAAACAAAGAAATATTTACCAATGGAAAAGTCAGTGATTATTACAAATAATCCTGGAACTTCATTCTGAAATTTAGTTAGATCTTTAACTCAAAAAATATGCTGAGGAAATACCAAACAGGAAATGTATATACATGGGCCTGGCATGTTGGCATGCAACTTTGAACCTAACATGAGAAAATCAAAGACAGATTTTTTTGTGAGTTCCAGGTAACCCCAATCTACATAGTGAGTTCTAGACAAGCCACTATATAGAGTTCCAGAACAGTCTAAATAATGAGTTCCAGGTCTGCCAGAGCTACATAGTTAGACTTTGTCTCAAAAATAAAAACAAAAAATAAGAGATATATGCATTTGGCATAGTTAATTACTGGTATTCATAGTTTAAGATAATTCACATATAGTGCAAAGACCTAATTACAACACCATTCCTTCTGCTTTTGCTCTATATCTCAGAAATGAAGACAATGAATGACACTCTCTAAGATGCTGGTTGAGTGGACACAGATGGTCCAAATGACGGGTCATTCTTTGATGAAGAGGCTGCCAAGGTATATGTATGTAGAAGTTATATATGTATATGTGTGTGTGTGTGTGTGTGTGTATGTATGTATGTATATCCCCAAGAGGGACTGTTTACCTCTTTAGAGGCAGAGTGATAAGGTTCAAGTATATATAATATTCTTAAACATCTGGTAAAAATACAATTACATTACTTTTGTATTATGCAGACTAGAAAGTGAACATGTTTAGGGATGATCAGATCTAGGACATGCAAGTCATAGGCTAGCATATATAAATATATACATATATGGCAAATAAATATGTATAATCATTGTGAGCCAGAGGAAGTATATCACTTTATGCAATACAGAATCTAAAAGAACAACATCTTCAAACTGCTGAAAGTTACTCTTCTCTTGTCCTGACATTAGAGTGGACGCATGTCTACTTATTATTCCACAGTTTCTCAAGATGGGTGAAGATCAACTTATTTGTAATCATGTGAATTGACTCCTGCATTTTGACAGGCATACTTTGAGTTATTTGAGGTGACAAGGGTAATGATTTAGCAATGACATTTCACTGTCTCTTAAAGCAAAAGACGGCACTGCTGTCACATGATTTAGACATGATAAAGGTGTAGCCTTTTGAAGGCTGTAACAGAAAAGGTCTCATAATAAATTCAAAAGCCAGCCTTGGTGCACTATGTTTGGCCATGTATTAGAGGTACTAGTTTGTTATAACTAAGATATGTCATTGCCTTTCTGTAATTCTGAGATACTTCAACCTGCAATATCACACAGTTTTATCATGCTGACAGTTATTAGCAAATACTGAAAGCTCATTTGTTTTTATTCAAATGAAGTTATAGTATATGAATTTCAGTTTAAGAATACTTTTTCAGAAGGATTAAAACCAATTATAGCAAACTATGTCTCTGTTTAATTATTTTTCTTTCTGAAAATTAAAACTATAGCAAATTTTCACAAGAGTGGTAATTCGGTATAGTAAAACGGGAGGGAAAATGGTACTGAGCCAAATAAAATGCATTGTTTGCCGAATTTTAGAGGGATGAGCCAATTTTCCCAACAATTATTCAGGTTGATTTAAACACTTATTCTGAAAATACTCAACAACAAAACTCGGATTCTTATTCTCCTAAAAGCATGAATAAGTACAGTAAGCAGAGGATTCATTCTCTCAGAAAATCTCCTTCATGCCAATGTTAATTCTGAGGCCAAAGGAATGCTTTAAAATCAATATAGAACCGTATTCCTCTTAAAAGCACTTCTCTCACAAAGCAAAGAATTTATTATGATCCAGTCATTCCCACCACCCTGTCCCTATAGAGCTAGATGATGTAGGCACACAGAATACATGTCTACAAGATACTCAGAAAGTGTTATATTTGAACATAGCCACATCACTAACGTGGTATCTGGTCCAGTCTGGAGCCCGATAATCCTTTATTAACATTCAAAAGTCTTCTCAACTCTCTCTTCATTAATTCCTTCTGTGATCTAGACTTTTACAAATAAAATAATCATGGAATAAGCTTCTCCTGTTACCATGTTTTTGTATCTCTTGCTATCTTATGATTTTCTTTTTCTTTTTATTTCATCCTCTTATTATAAGTAGATTATTTTCTCATATGATATATCCTGATAATGGTTTCCCCTACCTCTACTCCTCCCAGTTTCTCTCCAATTCTCCTCCCATTGGATCCATTCCCTTTCTGTTTTTCATTAGAAAAGAGCAGGCCTCTTAAGAGATAATAATAAAATATAACAAAATAAAATACAGTAAGATAAAACAGAACTATTATATTGAAGTTGGACAAGACAAATTAGCAGTGAAACGAGCCCAAGAGAGGATACAAGAATCAGACACCCACTCACTTACCCCCTCAGGAATCCCATTAAAAACACTAAACTGGCATTATATATACATAAAGGACATGGTGCAGATCTATGCAGGCTCTGTGCATGCTGCTTCAGTTGGTTCATACGAGCTCTTCTTAGTTGATATAGAGACCTTTGTTTTCTTCGTGTCCTCCATCCACTGCAGCTCTTTGAGTCTACCTCCTCTTCCATGGGTTCTCTGAGCTCTAATGGGAAGAATTTGATAGAGATATCTCATGAAGTGTGGAGCGCTTTCTCTCTCTCTCTGTCTCTCTCTCCATCTCTCTCCCTCCCGCTCCCTCCCTCCCTCCCCCCTCTTTCTCTCCTCTCCCTCCCCTCTCTCTTTTACTCTCTCTTTCTCTCTCTCATTGCATAATGCCTAGCTTTGAGTCTCTGTATTTGTTCTCATATACTGCACGATGAAGCCTCTCTGATGAGGGCTGAAAAAGGCACTGATCAAAGAATATAGCAGAATATCATTAGGAGCCATTTTATTTCAGCTGTTTTATAAGAACTGTAATATTTGGTTTTACCCTACTCTAAGTACCTGAGCTATCTAGTCTGGTTCTTGGTCACCCAAATATTGCTGAGTATGGATTCCATTGTGTGGATTAGGCCTTAAGGCAAGTCAGTCATTTGTTGGTTACTCCTAAAAGCTTTATACCACCTTTGGCCTAGCATGTTTTAAATGCATGCAATACACCATTGTAGATCAAAGGGCTTGTGGCTTATTTGGGGTTTACATTTCTCCTTTGGAAACTTAGAGAGTACCTTCCTATACCAAAGATAATGAAATGTATGGGTAAAGGCTCTATGTAAGCACCAGCTCAGCTTTTCCATGTTCAATAAGTTGGGTAGTTATTGTCTTCAGAAATGGAACCTTGCTCTCAGTTTGTGGAGAGAAACCTATATTCTTGGTAACAGCTGTGATTATTTGGGGATTCCCATGGCACCTTTTTAGCCAACAACTAAATGAGATCCCAGTACTGGAATGTTTGTTTGGTGACAAGAGATAGCCAGTTGGGACTCTATCTCTTCATTATTTAGCAATTTAATTTAGATTACCTTCGTATATGTAGATATTTTTGCAGATTTCCACTGTATTAGGTTTCCCTACTACCTCTCAAATGACCCTTCATTTTAGCTGCTTCTTCCCATATTCTCTCCCTCAATATTCTCTCCCCTTCAACTCTCCACCTGATTCTCCCCATTCCAGCCCCCTCCCATCCATCCAGAATTATCTATTGTATTTCACCTTCCTGAGGAGATCTGTTCTTTCTAGTCTCTTACTCTATACCTACCCCCTGTAGTTGTTCTATGATTTGTAGCTTGATTATCATTGACTTTACAAACAGTAGCCACATATAAGTAAATACATACTATATTTGTTTTTCTGGGTCTAGGATACCTCACATAAGATGATGTTTTTCTACTTCCATCTGTTTGTTCGTACATTTCATGATATCATTTTTTTAAACAATTGAGTAATACTCCATTGTGTATATGTAACACATTTTTTATTCAGTCTTCTGCTGAGGAACATCTAGCTTATTTCTAATTTCCAGTTATTATGAATAATTAGCAATAAATATGGTTGAGCAAGTGCCTTATTACCCAAGTACTAATATTGTTACTTAAAGAGCTCATGATTACTAAGTTTAACATTAGTACAGTTAGAGCCAATAAGAAACACATAGAAAAAGTGAGCAAATCTTAAAACACAGTCTATAGAGACCACAACAGATATAGAAGACAGATGAACATTGTGAGCCACACAGGCATTCTAGGTTATTTCAAAATTAGTAGAAAACAAAGTCAAGAAAGCTACAGTTTCCACTGTGAATATTCTCCAAAAAATGATGTGCTAAAGTTTAGTCCCTGGTGTGGAATTAATAGTCCTAGACTCACTTTAAGAACCTGCCCTATCAGCCGGACAGTGGTGGCACACGCCTTTAATCCCAGCACTTGGGAGGCAGAGGCAGGCGGATCTCTGTGAGTTTGAGACCAGCCTGGTCTACAAGAGCTAGCTCCAGGACAGGCTCCAAAAAAAAAACCTATCTGGGTAGTGGTGCACACCTTTAATCCCAGCACTTGGGAGGCAGAAACAGGCAAATCCCCATGCGTTTGAGTCCAGACTGGTCCACAGAGTAAATTCCAGGACAGCCAGAGCTACACACGGAGAAACCCTGTCTCAACACCCCTCAAAAAAAGCAGGGTCTGTTTGGAGCTCATAAGGCCATTAGAGATTTGCCTGAAGAGAGCTGTGGAGCCCGGCCCTTCCCTGTCCTCAGTGCTCCTCCCCAAGAACTGAGTGACTGTTCCTCTTCAGGCTGCCGCCATGGTGTGTTGCCTGCCACAGCTAGGGACAAGAGATCAGAGAATTATAGTCGGAGATTTCCAACCTCTGAGTCAAGTAAAACCTTCATCTTTATTAGCTGATTTTTCTCAGGTATTTGTTAAAGTAATGGCAAGCAGATTAACATGGTGTCCAATAAATGTCATATAGTTTTACCTTTCTAAATCTGTTTATTTTAAATATTACATTTCCTTTGTCCTCTTTAATATTCTACCTCTACTGCCTTATTAATACTTGTTAAGTTGTATAAGTCTTGACAATTCAGTGGGAAAAGAAAGAAGTGTAGAAAGAGTAGAAACAAGAGAAAAGGGAAATGGGATAGAAAAGAAGAGAAAGGACAAGAGAAGGAAGGATGGTATTGATGCCTCTTAGCTGTTGAACTAAAGCTATTAATTCTTCAAGAAGCTTTTAGCTGCATAAAGACATTATATTAGATAATCAGTATACAGAAATGCTCTACTCAGACTTCAAATTTCTCCTTAGACTTTCAAGAAGTGGAGACGAGATCCTGGCATGCTCCCCAGTGCTTTGCAGTCACAATTTTATTATTGAATTACTGCCAAGGGAAGAAAGGATATAGAATGAGACTCATACAGCTGTAGCCCCTAGAAACCAAGGTCCCGAAAATCAGTTCCATTATAGTAACAAGTATTTAAAAGGTACAGTTTTCTTTTTATGATATTGAAGATAACTTGCTTCATTGCTAAGTCATATGTGGCAGTGAGAAAATTTAAAACTTTACGTTTTATCTGCCTATGAACAACTGTCTACCTGTACCCCAGGTGCTTTGCTTCTTAATTTTCAGTAATGTCACACTTAACATTTACTTTGTGGTTTGCCATGTACACCCGTATGGTATCTCTGGAATTTTGGGTGGCATCATGTGCCTCAAAATAAGACAGGACCAAGCTCAGCAAAAAAGCAAATGGTAAGAATCTTTTGCTAAAAACCACAGCTAAGTTTTCAACACCAGAAAAAATAATGGCCCCTCTACCCTAAAAAGTCTTGAACAGAGAAAGAAATCAATAAAAATGTTCATTGTTTCAGCTTGGAGAGCTCCAATTTGTATCTTCTGTCTTTCTTCATTATTGAAATAACTGTGGTCTGTATATCCACCAGTTAAATTATAGGACTATCACACACACACACACACACACACACACAATGTGTGTGCATATGCATGCATATATCAATTCCACAGGCAAACAAAAACCTGATTAGGTACTTTAACTGAAGTATTTAATTAACTGTGTGAGGTGGGCGTTTTATCTGTAAGTGCTTGTGTGTGCACACAGAAGCTAGAGATCGTGCTTGTGTGTGCACACAGAGGCTAGAGATTGTGCTTGTGTGTGCACACAGAGGCTAGAGATCGTGCTTGTGAGTGCACACAGAGGCAAGAGGTCGTGCTTGTGTGTGCACACAGAGGCTAGAGATCAACACTGTGAGGCTCCCGCAGTCGTTATCTACCGGGAACTCAAGGATTCAGCTAAGCTACTGTCTGAGCTACAAGGCTTTACCTGTCTCTGTCTCCCCAGAATTTAGGAATTACAGAGCACCCTATGGTGTCTGACTGATTTTTTTAAAAAATTATTTTAGTATGGATGCTGAGGATACAAGCTCAGGTCCTTGAGCTTGGTAACAAGCGCTGTAATGACAGCATCATCTGTCACCTCTCCAGCCACTGCAGTCAACTGTTAGTCTTCTTCTGAATTGCATAGTACTTACCCTTTTGGGGTTTCTGACATTATTCTCCGAACTCTTTTCAGATTACCACTCCATCTTCCTGGACAGCCTCCTTTTGTTTTCCTTTTTGACTCCAACAATATAATTTATTTTTCCCTCGGAATAAAGTCAGATTTCTTTCTCCATTGAAAAGCTTTTACTGGGTCTTTAGAATATTGAACATATACCTCACAGTAATGAATATAATTCTGTTTCTTCATCTTTAATGATCTTCAGGGAACTTTTAAGTAAAAAAATAAAAATAAAAAAAAGAGGAGAAAAAGTTGGTCTCTATTGACTTGACTTTTACTTTCAGATCTATATGATCTTTGGAAAGCGTAAAAAGAAGGGAAGTTCGCTTGCCAGTAAAGACTGCCATTGGATCAGATGCAAGTCCCTATTCGCTGGTGGCTGCCAGCGCATGGCTTCAAATCTTACTCTTGTAAACAGTTTTCTAAACAGACAGTTCTGCAGCATTGCAGAGTTCCTGCATCCCTTCCAGCACAACAGCTGTCCTCTAAATACAGCAGACACAGTAAATAAAATATTCCATCAACGGAGAATCTGTCGTGGCTACTTTACATCAATAAGGCTAAGGTGCTTCCATTTTAATTTTAATAAGCGCTCTTACTTTTCCTCCTTAACCTCCAAATGTGGATACACATACATCATTTTCCACAGTTCTTCACTGAAGCAGTAAGGACTGTGATGTCTTCCTCCAGCTGGTGTTTTCATGGATTGACTGCCTGTCCCAAATGTCTTCGTGAAAAGGTTAACAGACCCTGCTCCATCATCGTGTCTGCACGTGGAC
Organism: Ondatra zibethicus; assembly: GCA_004026605.1. NCBI lineage: Eukaryota > Metazoa > Chordata > Mammalia > Rodentia > Cricetidae > Ondatra > Ondatra zibethicus. Next base: position 46,809 of record PVIU01008131.1, on the reverse strand, counting down.
TTTTGCCCTGTTACATAAACACTCTCTATTTTTTCTATATACCATGAGAGACATAACAAAAATAAAGTAACAAATTAACCATTGCTGAACAAGATTACGCAACCCTGAATCCCCAGAATTCTGTAGGCTGTGGTAGAAGGATTGCAAGACACAGGCTCACCTGGGCAATTTAGAGACCCTTCCTAAGAATGTAAAAGTAAATTTTAAAAGCGTAGGAAAGTAGCTCGATGCTAGAATACTTCTCTGATATGTGAAGGGCTAGAAGTTCAACCCTCATCTCCCCAAATGAAATAAAAATGAATGCTTCACACACACCCCTGCACACATGCACATTCATGAATACACACAATCATGTGAACATACATACACACAAACGTGAATACACACATGTACACATACTTACACACAAACACACATACACACATGTACACTTACATACACACTAACACACATGTACACAAAACAAGCACACACATAGACACACACACATACATACATGTACACAAAACAAGCACACGCATAGACACACAACAAACACACACACACCAATCTATAAATTCCCCTGCATATGTTTGCTTCTCTCTCCTGAGGTTTACCTTGCAGGGTTCTTCAATGCTGCTGCATCTTCCCTGGTTACCTTTCACTCCTGTTCTTTTTCAGAGATTCCCTAACTTTCGTTTATACCTTTAGTTGCCCCTTTATTGACCTTCCTCTCTGTAATCAAAAGTCTTCCTTTTCTTACTTCATTCCTTTTTCTGGTGCGTCCTCCATTAACTGTTTCAAGTGTGTACTAATTTCAGTTCTTGACTTTTAGGTTGAAGGCTGGATTCTTACATCTTTACCCTCCTCAGCTCATTGCCAAGTTTTCAGTGGGAGCTCTCTCCACTCTCATTGGTTCTTGTTCTACCTGATCCTTTCTATGTAAACTCAGTTCTTTTACTGGTTGTTTTAGTTGTTTTTCTAGGAACATTGCAGTATTTGACTGCCTATGTGTTAATCAGGCTTCATTCTTTATCCTAGAGTGGTGTGGAACTTGCCACACACCTAGCCTGGCAAGGTCTCAGTCCTCCCGACTGAGTGGCAATGTCATCATGCTCAGTGAAAACTGTCTTACTATATCTCTGAGTTACTGAAATTGACCTTTTTCTCTCGTTGTTTCAAGTTTTTCCTTTGAGACTTGTGTTCTGTGCTTTTGCAAACTATTTCTATTTTAAAAATCTGTAATTTTATTCTTTATTCTATAATCCATTTAGTAAAATCATGAACTGTCAAATCTCTGTTCTGCTTTTACCTCCTGTCTCCTCCCCTGTAAACTTTTGTATTATTTCAATGACCATGCTATCCCACTATTCACGTCTTTTTAAATTTTAGTATTTTTTATTACTTCTAAAATCATTTTTCATCTAAATGTATACATTTTATAACATTTTCATCTTATTTTCTAAATTAGCATTTTCACTTATCAAATTCAGAATACCCTTCAATGATTATTTTAGATTACTGCTTTATTCTCTACAAGGTCTCTGCTTCTTACATTGGTGACTTTTTTCTTCTGGGTACAAGACTTGCTTCAGAAGTGCTGTGACCTAGGACATTCATTAGTACTTAACCTAAAGCACTAATGAGCTGATCAGCCACTGAAGCAGTGGGAAGGTCTTCCCTGCACTGACTACAAAGCCCCACTTTCCACTAGAGGCAGATAAAACACAACACCTGGGATTACTTTAAAATATTTATCAGATCTCTCAGAGTTTCTCTACCTCTGCTGCATTGGGCTATATGGCTAGCTATGACTATCCTGAAATAAATTTTGCGGGTACTACATTAGATAATGCTTAGGCTCCAGGGGTCAGTGAGGCTTCTTATCAATGTCTCTCTCTAAAGCTCACGGAGACCCTGCTTGCATCCTGCAAAGTGTCTACTATTTCTCAATAAGATTTTCATATTTTAAAAAAGCTTCAATACCTGCTGTATCTGTAGCCATTATCCTTCTTCTGATTCTGCTGGTCCTGGAGACTGGCAGCTTTGAAACCTTTCCCAGCACCATGATGAAATCTACGCACCTGAGCAGCTGACCATCCAGAGTGATACTATGTGAAAGCGCCAGGGGATTTTGAGTGATTTTAATATTAAATGATGATATTCACAACATGTAAGTTAAGAGTAACCCCAAAATGCCAATTTAAAATGGATGAGTTAGAGGGAAAGAAGTGAACTATGCTTTACCCTAAAACATTTTATGTGGTCTCGAATCTGTTTCTTATACACTCAAGCGAAAACAGTTAAATTAAAAACTTCTACCTAATTAATAATCCATCTTATCCGAGAAACCAAAATAATTTGGAAAATTAGAGTACCTTCCTGAGGAACTAGGTGTGGTTAGCAGCCATGGTAGTGAGCAGAACATTACTGCTGTGGAAATAAAGTGTGGAAGAGAAACTTTTTAAAGATATGGTTGAATATTCATACAGTAGAATGCTACAAAGTTCATATATGATCTGCATCAAAATCTATTTTTAATTTGTCACTTCAGAAACAATGTTGAGAAAAATAAACCTTCAAGATGAAAAGAAATTTAAACATTTATAAAACATGCATAATGAAAGTTTTGCATAACAATGGGGAGGATGCAATGATTCAGCAGGTTAAGGAGGTTTGGGTTTGGTCCCCACTCCCTAAATTATGAAAGTAGAGAACTGACTTCTGAAAGTTGTCTTTACCTCCACACATCATGTCTTGTAACACACACACACACACACACACACCACACAAACATTAACCAACAGCCCTCCAAGAACACAAAGTAAAAAAAAAAAAACAAAACAATTCATGCATACCTTTAAAGTTGCTAAGTATCATTGCATATGAGTTACTAATTAATAAATTTATGAAAAGATCTTATAACTTCAGATTGTGTGAGAGTACAATCACAAACTTCAAGGCTGTGAGAGCGGGCTGAGCACACATGATCATGAGAGGGACACTGTCCTCGTGTGCTTTTCTGTTGCTATGATGAACACTGACATATGATGAAAGCAACTTGCAGCAGGAAGGGTTTATTGCAGCTTACGGGTTATTTGCTATCATCGAAAGAAGCCAAGGCAGGAACCGGGAGGCAGGAGCTGAAGCAGAGGCCATGGCGAAGTCCTGTTTACTATTGTGCTCTCCAAGGCTTTCTTATATACCCCAGCACAACTGCCCACGTATAACACCGTTCACAGTGGCCTGCCCCTCCTATCAAGACATCCCCCAAATACCAAGAGGCTGACTGCTCATAAAAGCAATTCCTCAAGCGAGATTCCCTTTTCCTAGATGTCTAGGCTTGGGTCAAGCTGAAGAAGTTTCCAGCAGAGATACTTTTGTCCAGTGACAATCACAAAAAAATTAATTTGTTTGAACAAGTTTTTTAAAGAGTAAGAAAAGCTGAAATACCAAATAATAAAAAAAAAACATCAAAAACAAAAACAAAACAGAAACGCATGGAAGCTCCGGAGGGAAGAGAGCTGACAATGAGCACAGGCGTGCCCATGAGAACAAATACGGGGATCTCTGGGACATCCAGAACCACAGTCTTCAACAGAGAGTGACTGCAAGATGCAGCCCCATTTTCCAACCTTGCCATGAGGAACTCTCATGGCAGAAACTACCATAAGCAAGCCAGCAAAGAAAAAAGGTAAGAGGCATTGGAGGCCAACCTGTTAGACTGCTGCAGGGGACAGTGGTTCGGAGATGCACAGGAATGACCCTGCAAAGCTAGGCTGTGGTTATGCTTACTCCCACTAGATTATGAAGGTTTAATCCCTGCTATATTTCCCCACTTTTATGATTATGGATTTCTTTCACACTCAATAATACATAAAGTTATAAAAATTGAATCAAATAATTCTGCAGAATACTTAGCACTTTATAGAATCTGAATGATGACAACAGAGTCTCATATTTGCCATAAACTTTCTGTGTATGCCATAAAGTTTCTTCCTAAAACTGCAAAGATGAGCCTCTTAGGTCACTAGAGACTTGACTCCAGGCAGGAAAGTCATTGGGTCTTCCGTCATTCCTGCTTAATTACGTTATATACAGTGTTGTTTTTAAACGCTCCAGCAGGGATTGGCACCTTCTGCTCCCTGTCCTGCCAGCTGGAAAGACCACCACTCTAGACTGAGCCAGCGAAAGCAGAAAGCATGAACGGCAACATCGCCCAGGCCGCCCCCGCAGTAGCCAAATGCTTTTCACAGCTTAACCAAAGATGTCAGGCAAAGACAATAGGCTGAGGGCCAATAGGTCTATGAATAATGTCTTCTCAATTTCACAAGCAGCAGCAGTTGTTCTATGGATAAAATGTTTATTAAATGAGGTCACAGTATTTTTAAGATTTAAAATGTTGGGATGCAACCACAAAAATACCACCTGTGGGGGGTGGTGTGCATGCATGTATACTCATTCAGCACTCCATATCTTCTCTTTATCATTATTCCCAGCATTGCAATAACTACATACATTTCCTTCTATAGACACAGCATTACTATGTGTCTACCAACCTCATGTTCCTTGTGTTTTTAATGAAGTAAAAATAGAAGTATGCAGTATGGATGGAAGTAACTTGACTTACGTTTCTTTGCATGGTAAGAAGTAGTATTTTTTCATATACACTCAAGGTCAGATGTTGCTGTAACTCTCATCTAGTGGCATCCTAACTTCCCATTTCTCTAGTGTCTAGTATTATTCTATCACTGCCCCACGTCACCAAAGACAGTGTTGTTGAGGTGATAGTCAGGAAGTCAAGCATATCATTTGTGGAACATAGTGGGACCATAGTAGCACCTCAGAACCTCAGACACTCAAGGGATCAGATGATAAACAAAGACTAACTTGTACCTTCTTTTAAACACTGGGCAATCCCAGCTTCTCTGGTGTTTCTGAGAAAGTTCTCTCATGCTGATCCCACCAGTAATCTTGAAGTAGGGAACAGGTAACAGTCACCTGTTAGTAGACATGTTATCTGCCAGTAATAGACATGTTATTTCTCCAAGTGTTAAGTACATAGCTGAGGGCTTTTTTAATTTTTAATTTAAAAATGTCTTATCTGGATGAGCTGTGCATAATCAGTGCAGAGAAGCTTACTGCTGACTAATGGAGGCATGCAAGCCTGGGCAACGTGGTCAAATGCATAGACTCCAGAAACTGCACTAGGAGAAGTTTCTAGTGTCAAGGACAAACTCCAGAGAGCAGGAGCCAGGATTATGAGAGGTCCCCACTTGTCTTCTCTATCATTAGCTCAGTTTTCACTCAGGAGAGCAACTGAATATACAACAAAACAAAGAAGTTTTCAGGATAGGAGAAAAGAATCACCAAGCAGTTACTTTATAATTCCCAAGGAAGATATCATTTTACCAACTTGTAAAAGCCAAAAATGCCCCATTCCTAATTTCTAAATAAGCTGACTAGTACGAAGTGCATTTCTCTGTATGTATTTCTACATACCCAGATGGCTTTGTAGGTATCTCCTTCTTGACGAAACAGGGAAAGCTGTGGTAGGTGAGATGGATCCACGGTAAAGAAACATAGGTACTTGCCCTCAAGCTTATGACCTGAATTCAGTCCCAAGGCCCCACATAGTGGGAGAGAACCAATTTCTGTAAGTTGTTATCTGACCTCCACATGAATGCTATGATAAACACACACACACTCACACTCACACACACACAAGCACACACACACAATCAATCAGTCAACCAATCAATAAATAAAGTAACAAAAATAAAGACATAGGGAAAGCTACCAAGGCACTTTAAGGCATTGATATATGTCATAAAGGGGATTAACTGTGCTCATGTCTACTAACTCTGCTATAAGAAAGTTTCCGTCATCTTCAGATCCCTGAAGCTCAGCTCATTGGTCCCTAGCTGCTACTTCAGTCTTCAGCTTCAGTAATTGGGATGAAATTCTGATGGGACAGAAGAGAGGCTTCCAGCACAGTTACCTGCTCCACAGAAAGCTGTCTAGAGACAGGTAATCAGTCTTTTGCTTCCTCTTACAATTGTAAAAGAACCCACTGAATCATGGGAATAATGCAAAGGAGCAGATACCGACTCTCTCACAGCTGCTAACAAGACGTGTATGATTAATCCAATACTGCAGGAAATGACCCTGGCTTTGCTTGAAACCACCCAGATGTGTGTCCAGGTGTGACTTAATTGGTTAGTCTGCCTTAGAATCTCACCTCCAGGTTCAACTGGGGAAGAATCCACTTCTAAATGTACACAATTATTGGAAGAATCCAGTTCATGTGAATTATTGGAGTCAGGGCCTCCATTCTTAGCTGGGTTTTGGTTGGCTTGGGCACATGATTCTCCCACCATATGACAATGTACACCATGGCAGTTAGTCCTATTAAAGTCAGTCTACAAGTGAAAGACAAGTGACGATCTTCTGTGACATCTCACCACCTTTATTGTAGTCTGTTAGTCATAAGCAAGTCACAGGCACAGCCCATACACAAGGGCAAGCACACCAGCTGCCTGGGAGCTAGGGCTCATTGGCAGCCACATGAGAAGGAGGACTTTGCCCTTAGTCAGGGGAGGAAAAGTCAAATTTCTAATCTTATTACTATATCCAATGCATAGATATTCTTAAATAGGCTGTGAACAAGGATTACTTCAACAAATTGATCCATTTAGGTAAAGATGGCTGGCTACCACTTCTATTCCACATTTGCCGTTTCTTCCTGGGTTACTTCCAATGACTTTAGAACCATGGAAATTTACTCCATTTTTCTTTCTTTTTCTTTTTCTTTTCTTTCTTTTTTGGTTTTTCAAGACAGAGTTTCTTTGTAGCTTTGGAGCCTGTCCTGTAACTAGCTCTTGTAGACCAGGCTGGCATTGAACTCACAGAGATCTGCCTGCCTTTGCCTCCCAAGTACTGGGATTAAAGGCGGTTGCCACCACCACCTGGCTATTCCATTTCTTAAGAGCAAATAGACTCAATGGAATGTCAGACCCTTTGCAACAAGTGTCTTTGGTAAGAAAAGCATAAAGCAAAATTTGGAATTCCTTGTGGTTTGTCTGCTTCTACATTGTGTTTCATTTTCTCTCTGGGAACTATTGTTACAGTGATTATTTCTTTTCATTGAGATGTTAGTATTCTATCATCTTAATTGTCCATTGCAAGTTTATTAACAAGATATTTGATCCACACTCATGTAGACACATCTCCAAGAAATGGTGGGATAGCTCAGTGGGCAAGAGTGTGCAGCACAAACATGAGGACCTGAGTCTGAATCCCCAACACACAGAGAAAAACTGAATGTACAGCTATATGTACATATACACATGTGCATATTGCACACATGCGCGCACACACACACACACACACACACACTCCAAAAACAAAAAGTGAATTGCCACAGCCAAATAAAGGTAACTAGGAAATTATGAGACGTTCAAGGAGCCAAAAAAGATTTTCACTGAAAATCTTTAAATATCATAATTTATTCTTAATTTAATCCAAATGTTAAACTTGTGGGATTTAAGCAATCCTACAGATTGACCTGATAATCTTCAAATCTTAGCACACTCTAGTCAATTTTGAGGCTGGGAAATGGAACAAAATGAAACTTCTACAGCCACTAAGACGGCAGAGCCACACTGGGGCCCACAGTCTGTAACATTCAATTTCTTGTCTGTATAAAAATTAAGCACATATCTAAAAATCTCTCTGAATCACAACTCTTCCATAAAACCTTCTCAGGCTTCCCTAAAGCTAGCGTTGTGATAAATGTCATCTTATTATCACTTGTTTCCCCTAAGTTTCTTATTTACTAAAATTAATTATCCAACCCTAGTCTTTCTATGTCCTCAAGCCCTGGGCTATGTGATAATGCCCCAGTATACAGACTCTGGTTCATGTGCTTGGGAGCCAATTCACGTGGATGACTTGACTTAGAATGTGAGCCATGCTGAGTTATGGGAAGAATGAAAATGATAGGGGACTGCATCAAGAAAGAAATGATCAGCCAAAATGCATGTGTATGGGCCTGCTGTTTTAGTTCATGTGGGGACATGTAGTTCTGAAACCTCCACTAACACTGGGAGACAATCTGAGAACACTATGCCTTAGTACCCAGAGGAAGACTGACTCCTGCCTACTTTCCTGTTGCTGACTTGTTTTGTGACTTTGTAAAAATTCTTCATTCCTACCACCCAAGTAGGAAAAGCCCATCTGGATGATGTCTTCATTTCCACACTAAGTCCTCCTGACCTTGAGTACAGAGCAGAAACTTGGGCAGTGCAGTGCTTGAACGGGGAGCCGGGATGCTCTTGAAGGAGGTTTCTTCCTCCCGTGCCTACTGTGCTCAGTTCTGTATTTCAGGAGTTGCCCATAGAGGCAGGAGATGCCCACACTTGGCTTTCTAGCACCCAGAGGTCCACACTGGAATTACGAGAGAATTCTTTCCAGACCTGCTATGTTCTTATAACCTAAATTTGTTTGCTTAGGGGAAAAATTAACACACATACACACACACACACACGCAACACAGAATTTCTAGCAACAACCCAAGTACACCATTTCTTTTACTTAGAACATGCAAATAATGAGAAAAAGCCACAAAATTGTTACAGGAATAAGAAGCAATAAAAATACAAATAGAACCAAGGCATTATTCCCTAGCCCAATTGTTCCACAAATGTTCCATTTATAGAAGTTTCCAAAGAAGCCTTCATCCCCTACCACTGTCCCATTTTCCAATCTCAGAGCACTGCATGTGACATTAGATGGTGACATAAGGTGTCATAAATTGACTGAGAAATATGTGTGTCAAATAGAACACTCTTCAGCTATCGCTGGGAGTTGAGACTTTGGCGGAGAAAAGCCTTTACTTAGAGATAACCAAATAAGTCTAGAGGAGGCATGTGGTGCAGTCAATCCTTAAATTTGAAGAGAAACAGCAAGAAGCTTTTTATTATGCCTTTTCACTTTGAAACCCCCAGAGGGGGATTAGCGACAAAGTAAATACGCTTCAAAAAAAATCTTTACTATCCAGTATGCCACTGTTACAGGGACAAGTTCTTGAAGTTTCCCTGTGACATGAAGTAGCTTTGAAGTTGCCTCTGGTTAGCATCAGGTAACTTGTGGCACAAAAAGGCAAGCAGCACTTATTGCTGTCAGCCTGAAACAAAGGAGCATCTATCTGTCAGAGAAACACATGTTTGATGAGTAGACTGTTGGCTTCAGACTGCCGAAGGCCTCAAGCTTCATCTATTTATAAAAGAGAGGCTATTTTCAAGCAAAGAATACATGTACTAGCTGCAAGGAAGCAGGGTAGAGATGGGAAGATAATCTCTCTGAACATCTGTCATGATCACACTTAAAAACCTCCGACAAAGGCAAATGTCTATTGGAGACTTTGGACTGTCAAACTTTGGCTATGTGGGTAGGTGCTTGCAGTGACACTCTGAGTTTCTATTTTTATAAAGTCTATCACTATAGACCCAGGCAATGAGGGAGCCATAACCAAAACAGCCAACAGGTCCTTAGAAAGTTGCGTTTAACCACTGAAGTCAGAGGATGAAACACTCTCATGTTGTTGTTCTTTGCCAAAAAGAATGAGGCAGGGAGGCAAGCATCAGAGAAACTGTCAGTTGACTTTGCCTTGCTCAACTGATGGAGCCTCAGGCCACCATCACTCTGAATCTTGTCAAGAAAGATGGCAGAGGAAGAGCAGCAGTTTCACAGTAAAGAAGGGAACACGGTCCTCCCACCAAGCAGCATGATAACTCAGTTCCGGCTTGCTTCCTCCAGGCTTGCCTGCCTACTGCACAGCAAGACACTTTGCAATTTGTTTCAATGTGAAATGACCCTATTCTATTGGTACTGGCATGTGAGAGTATGTTCTTTTGGAAGATTTCATTGTGAGGATGGGGCCCCCAGCATACTGCCTCTATTCCTTTTCCATTCCTCTTTATTCCTTAACCAGGCACAGCCACATAGCACCTCATCTTTCACCAGCAAGAGTATTATATCTGTGCTGGGGATGACATTTCCAAACCCTCTATTTATGGAAGAACTTGAAAGCATGAGTCTCAAGAAATGAAATATTTCAGTGTGATTTGTTCCCCTTTAGACACAAAAGCCAAGCAATGAGCTTTTCTTTGTGTGAGTGTTTGTTAGCCAGGTTTTTCACAAAACAAATGTCTCTAAACAGCAAAATAATTTCCCAGAACCAGCAGCCCACAGGTATTAAACTGAAACAACACTAAAGTCCTTTGCCTGGGCATAGTCCCCCTGGTCACACTGCATTTTAGATGGATGTCACCTCCACACATGAGAAGAGGTATCCTTCATGAGAACATGCAGAGCCTGCTAGGACTCTAGAGCCAGTTTGCCAGCATTTGTGTAAGAACATCATAGAAGCAAACATTAACAAGCCCACTTTAGAAGGAGTTCCTTCCACTGTGCTTTTTTTTTTATTTTTAAAAAAAATTGGTTTTATCCACTGTGCTTTTGACTCTTCTATCACATAATGCTTTAATGTATAAACTGTTGATACTATTAAAATCCAATTTTCCTTGTCCTGAATCATTTAAAACGATATTTATATTCAAATACATGCATTAGAATGTGACAGTTGTTTTGGCAGATCACGTGCCTTCAGGGTCTATGTTTCTCCTCACCACCAGTGTGGGCTCTCCAGAATTGCCTTGGCAAGTTCACCCTTTGGAGCAATGAGCAAGGGATGGGGTCAATTTTCCTGCTTTCATGTCCTCCAGGTTAGATCTCCCACACCTACACCTTCAGCACCAGCTCAACTCTGTTGCCCTGGTGTGGCGTAGAGGCCACTTTCCTGAGTGATGCAGCCCATGAGGGACAGAGCCAGCTCTCCTGCTCTTATGACCTCAAGGACAGCTCTCCCACCTGCCAAGGATTGATGGGTGGGGCTGGATGACATCTCTCTCCCACTCATGCTGCCGTATGACAGGTGAGTAATGGGGACACCTCTTCCATGTTCAGCATGTTGGGGCTGGCTCACCCACACCTTCACCAATGGGGTTGGCTCTACTGTGCTGCCTAGGTGAGGCGCATGGTCTGCTTTCCTAAGTGCCGCAGCTGGTGGCCAGCCGGAGCAGCTTTCCCACCCTTCTGACCTCAGGGCCAGCTATCCCACCTGCCTTAGGCATTGATGGGTGGAGCGGGAAGGACATCTCCCCCTCGCCCATGCCACATGACAGATTAGTTATGGGAATAACTCTCCAGGCCTGGCTCTGCTGGACCCCAGGAGGACCAACACAGCTCTGTCCCTAAACCACTTCTTATCATAACTTGTATTACTATCATAAAAATATCTTTTTCGACCTTAAAATATCTTCTTAGATAAACAACTTAAGCTTTTATGTCTCTCAACCTTGTACACTTTATACCTTTTTTGTGAGTTTTATTTTGTAACAAGGAAAATTGTAACTATAACTATTTAGTCTTCAACCCCATCAAAGACACTGGAAGAAATGATATAATATTATCTGAGTATACAGGAAGTGCAGAGCAAACAACTTCAAAACTATAGAAATGACAAAACAGCCGGCTGCCTTCACAGTCACCCATGGTTCCTCTATAACTTTGGGACTTCCATCTTTGGCCTACAGGTCTAAGATATCTTTTCTGTGAAGCAGGTATTTCTGAAGGATTGCCCTTCTTTGTCATGGTAAAATTTAGCAGTCACCTTCTTTTGTGTCCTACTTGTGCAATTTGGACAGCATGTTGTCAGCAGTCAACTTTGCCACAATAAAAGCAAACTCCGTATGGAAGTTCTTCAATGCCCATCATCCTTATTTGAAGTAAATTGGTGTTGCCCAGGAGTAGATGTCTCTTACTGTCATGAAAAGTTTTAGATTATTAAAACATCTTAAATGTCATATTTTGTAGATCTCTGAAGTACTTCAGAGAAGTTTGAAGACAATTTATATATCTAAATATACATCTCTGTTTATTCTTGAAAACACACCTAACATGACTATATGCTTGATTATTATAGATGGCTAATTACTTGCATATATTTCTTAATTATACATTAAATATTTTAAATGAGCTGCATAGGTACAATACCTTAAACAAGAATAAAAACATAAGCACAATATAACAAAAATAACCTTAAATTTGTATCATTATAAAAATCATATACCAATGTGAAATATTTCAGACTGGTAGTTGCTTTTTAGTTTGGAAGTAGATATAATCTGCCCTTATATCTTATCATGTTTATATTCCCCTTACTTACAGAATGAGATCCCTGAATCTAATCTCCTTTGCTTAGTTTCCTTCCTGACAATGACTAGTAACAACTTTCAACTGACTCCTCTAAATAATGACAAACATTCATAACCCACTGGATGACCAAAAAACACCCACCCCACCTCTTGGGAATGTGGGTATCATGTTATCTAGATTGTTTCCTGTCTGGGGATGTCTGGGGGTGATGATGGTATCTTTAGAGGACCCTGAGAAAATTGGGATAATGGTCAAGTTCTAGGAGATCTAACTGTGTTATTTTTTGTTTAGTTTCTGTGTGATGAGAAAGTACAGAGCTTATCTTAAGTATCTGGCTGGAGTAGTCTGTGAGGCTGGACCATTTCAGTCAGCAGCTTTGAAGTTGTTCTGGATGTAGAATTTTGAAGAAGCTATAACAGAAGCGTTCTGAGAGGCTGGATCACCTGGGCTACTAGACTTTATTAGTGTCTGGTTCTTTTTTTCTGAAAACACACAAACATTTAAAGGGTGTGTGTGTGTGTGTGTGTGTGTGTGTGTGTGTGTGTGTGTGTGTGTGTGTGTGTTTACTCTTCATTTTGGTTGGTTGTGATTTTCTGTAATGATCTCTGTCTATGCAACAATACACTCATTGCATCAGACAGCAAATATGACACCAATGGACATGCCAAAGCGGATGAAGAAAAGTCTAAGAGGTACCAACCCTACACACAAAAATAACACTATAGGCAACTGAGAAAAGCTGGGAGTGGGAGAGGTGGTCTTACCCAGGGAAGAGCACACCAATTAGTTACGTGCTGCCAAATGATCAGCCCTGAAAACAGACATACAACTAATATTTTACAGACCAAACAAGTTATATTCAGGAATATATGTATATACATGTACATATATGCATGCAATACCAGTTAGTGTAAAAAGAGGTTATGAATTCAAAGGAGAGTGGGGAGGTATATATTGAAGGGCTTGGAGGGAGCAAAGGAAGGGGAGAAATGTTGCAATACTATAATCTCAAAAATAATAAGAAAAGGTATAAGCAAGATTAGAAGTTCAAGTTATTTACAGTCAGTTACAAAGCAAGTTTGAGGCCATCCTGAAGACGTGAGTCCCTGTTTTTCATAACGGAGGATACATAGGTGGAGGAGGAGTAAGAGGAGGAGAAAGAAGGATAAGAAAGGTCAGTTCATAGAATTTTAAAGGCAACCTTGCACCTTGTTGTCAATGGCAGCCTCATTAACAAAAGTCCCATAAGAAGTCAGATATCACTTTCTGATGTCTTCAAAGACCAGGCTCTGCCCTCACAGTCCTACTTGTACACTGCGACCCAACTGCTCCTCCCCACAATGCTAACATACAGTAACCCTTTCTCTCGTTGCTCTGTTCTGTCTCTCTTCAACCGGCCTGACATTGCCTGTGCTGTGGCTTCTCCACTTTCTGTGTTACTGTTCAGTCTTTCTTGACTGAAATCTAGGTCTCTTCTGACCTTGAATGCTGGAGTTTCCTCCAATTCTTACCACTTCTGTCTGCTCTTTGCATGTTGTTTCTACCTTGCTTTCCAGCCCTTTTCTCTCTGTTCCTGGTAGACTTCTTTAAATCCTGTCTTCTCTAACATGCTACTGTCTCCTCACACTCACAGTGCATACATAACCCACCATTGATATTTCCTACACAGAAATTAACCTTTGCCTCCCAACTACAGGAATAATGGTGCTTTGTATTTGCTTTGGATCTCTACATCAACAAGAGGCCTCACAGAATGAAGTCTCAGTTATTTAGTAAATATCTTTGTTTGATGAGTATCAAGTATGGTTGAGTGCTAAGATAAAATTGGGTGCCTTAAAGAAATATTGAAGTCTTAACCTCTGTGACCTAATGAGGGTAAAGTATCATTGTGGATCTGGTTTAGTTGAGGTCACACAGGAGGAGCACAGAGAGGATCTGAAGCCAATATGATTATCCGTATAAGCCAATATCCTTATAAGAAGAGAAGTTCAGTCAGGGGCATGAGGAACAGTGAAGCTTCAATCAGAGACTATAGTGATGTAGCTATCTATAGACAGAGAATTACCAAGGATGACAGCAGACATCAGAGGCTAGAAGAAGCATTTCTGAGGGAGTCTGGCATTGCTGACATCATGGTTACATACAGCCAGCCTCCAGAAATATGAGGTAACAGAATCTTGTCATTTTACACCATTTTGCCCACAATGCTTTGTTGCAAGAGATTTGTTTGCTCTGTTCCCTCAAACTGTCAATAAACTGTATCTTGATACAGAAGACAGAGTCTACACTCAGCTGACCAGAATAAGTCATGAGTTTCTTGATGGACTCAGATGTGGAGAGAGAGAGAGACACAGGGAGGAAAGAGGGCCTTAGGCATTTTACTGGCCTTTAGGGGATCTTGGAAAAGCAGAGAAGAGGGTCAGCTGGGCTTTTCTCTATCGCTTTGTGGACGTACCAGGCTTATACCCTATTATCTGACTCCCAAGGTTTATTAATAATAGAATAATTTATATAGTCATTACAGTGCTTTACAGGTCGAAGAAGCCAATTCAAACAAAAGCTCAGCTTAGAAGTCGGATGAAGCTAGTCAGTTCTGACTGTTCATTCAGTGCCATGAACTTTGAAAAATTGTACGCACCTCTACTTTCTCAGTATTTTAATCTATGGAATACATACTTGATTCATGGGATGTCAGTAAGAGTTACATTTATAGCGTGTTCTGCAAACTTCCTACAAAGTATGACATCCTGTGTCTGATGACTTGGTTCCTATTTGTGCTTTCACTTTTGAAATTTATTTTGTTTTAATTATATGTGTTGGGATATGGGGATGTATACATGACTGCAGGTTCTCTTAGAAGCCAGAAGAGAGTATGGGATCCCTTGGAGCTGCCCAAGTCTCTAGAAGAGCAAAGAGTTCTCCTAACCACTGGTCCATCTCCCCAGTCCCTACTAACATTTTTCCTGTAGCAAGCTGGCTGCTTACTACACTAAGATGCAGGTCCTGTTTCATTTTTAAACAGTCTTTTATTTGCATTACCTATGCTATTCATTCAACAAACATGTACTAAATGTTTCAGCTATTATTCTAAGGTATCATGGTACAAAGCAAATAGAAACATGCCCTTCCTTAAGGAAATTGCCATTGGAGAGAATCTTAGTCAGGGCTACTATTGTGATGAATTGTCATGAGCAAAACCACCTCAGGAAGGAAAGGGTTTATTTTGTTTACTCTTCTTTGTAATAGTTTATCTTGGAATATGGTCATGAAAGGAACTCAAACAGAAAGAACTTAGAGGCAGGACTGACACAGAGGCCAGGGGGAGCTGAAGCTTACTGGCTTGCTTCTCATGCCTTGCTTGCTCAGCCTGCTTTCCTATAGCACACAGGACTACCAGCATAGAGACGACACCACCCACAATAGGCTTGGTTCTCCCCCATCAATCACTAATTAAGAAACTGACCTACAGGCTTGCCTACAGCCTGATCTTAGGAGGCATTTTCTCAGTTGAGGTTTCTTCCTCTCTGCTTGTGTCAAGTTGACATAAAACAAGCCAGCACAGAAAGAAAGTCTATTTTTTCTTAATGAGAAAATGAAAAAGTCAATTATTATCACATTTTGGACTACATAATACTTCAAGGTATTGTGGTAAGAAAAAAATGAGTGGATCTGGCTATTGATCCATAGTAGAGCATTTGAAGGTACCAAAATACATTTAGGAATCCAGCCTTACAAGGGGCCTCATCTGTTGCTGTACAAAGGGACAACCAGTGAGCTTGCCTTTCTTTTTGAGATATAGAAGAAAAGAAGTGCAAGTTCTATTACTTTTTTTAACTACAGCTCCACATTCTCATGAGATTTGGTAAGAAACCAATTAAAATTTGCATGCACAAAATTAAATAGTTAACTGTAATATATAAAGGTAACTTAAAGCCAATCTTTGTCATTTAAGAGGAGGAAATAATACTCTCAAATGTCTTTTTCAGTCCTTAAAAAAAGCATCTTTACATCATTATGATCATTTTGTCATTTTCGAAAATGTACATAATGGCAGGCACTGAAGTAATGGGGATCTTTTTAAGTAAGTACTATTGAAAGTGTAAAGCAATAGAAGTTAAGAAAACAAAATAGCTTTTAATATTTAACCATTATGAAAGAATGAAGAAGATCAACATATTCTTTTTCTCAAAAGTAAGAAATGATTTCACGGGCATTTATTAGATTTATCCACAGAAAAGATGCTGGGAAACACAAACACCTGCCCGTATTGTCTTGTGAAAGACCCTGCGCCGTCAGTTCCAATGCATTCATAACAAACTCAGCCACCGATAATCCATCAGAGCCGCATTAAAGAAAGAAACCAAAGCACTTCCTCTTGCCGTCCTGTAACCAAGAACAAACCCAAATTTGAATTCTCTGTGTCACGCTTCTGTGTCTTCTGTCTGTTGGTCTGTTGTGTGAGTATGGATCTAACCCTGTCCAAAAGTTGTCTTTTATCTGTCCCTGTGTCTCTGGCCAAGTCTGTGTAAGACTATCTCCTGAGTGTTTTATTCTCCCTGCAAAGGGTTTTTCTCTGTCTTTAGTGAACATCACAAAAAATGTCACATGAGGAAGGAATATTTTACCTAAATCTTTATGAAAGTTGTATAAATCACTGATTCCAGCTGACCCCAGTTGATCAAATAAAAACAGTACTACAAACATCACTGCTTAGTAAGCAGTATTTGTATATTGGCTTCAACATTTATCATGGATATTCACTTTCTAACACTGTTTTCAGCCTATATTTGCTGTTTGCTGGAAATTATTATGGTAACACAAATGCATTACTCTTGGATCACAGGCATGGAAAAGTATATGACTTCCTGCTATCACTATGCACTGGCTTATTTTGTAAAGCTGATTAAATGGGAAATCCAAGGCGAGTGAGGTTGATTGCTACAGTGTTCCCTCAAAGGCAGGTCAAACAAAAAGGTTAAGTACATACTAAGGTAGAAGTCTTAGTCAGGTGGTGGTGGTGCACGCCTTTAATCCCAGCACTCACGAGGCAGAGGCAGGAAGATCTCTGAGTTTGAGGTCAGCTAGGTCTACAGAGCGAGTTCCAGGACAGCACCAAAGCTACACCAAGAGAGCCTGTCTCAAAAAAATAAATTAATTAAATTAAAAGATTAAAAATAACTAACTAACTAAACAAACAAACAAACAAAAATGAAGTCTTAAGTGACCAAAGGTACTTTACTAGCTTTGGCAGTAAGAGCCAGCAAAAGTTCCAGTCTCTTAGAATGAAAGAGATATTTTTGTCATAATGCGTTGCTACAGTACAGAGTGAGGAATCCTCTCTGCCTCTGTGTCTCTAGGGTTGTGTTGTCCAAAACAATAATTCCACACTGTGAGTGGTCTCTGCACACTAAGAGTGTGACTATTGCTGAGTGAGATATGTCATTAGGATAAAATGTATATGAAATACTGAGTACAGTCTGAAACAATTTATAAAAATGCTCTCAATAATTAAATTTTCATTAATTTTATTTTAGAAAAATATTGTGTGATGGCTTTGGGTAAAATATATGATAGCAATTGAATTCACCCATAGATTTCTCTTTTTGATATTTTTAATATCTTATTTTATTTATTTATTCCCCTCTCTTATAATACATCCCAACTGCAGTCTCACCTCCTCCAAGTCACCCCCCTCAACTCCCCAACTCCTCTGGATCCTCTGTTTCCCTTCAGAAAACTACAAGCCTCCCAGTGATATCATCTGAATTTAGCATAACAGTATGAATTAAGACTAGGCATGTACCCTCAAGGTGTGATGAGCCATCCCAAGAGATGGCAAAAGAGTCAGAGACACCCCCACTCCAGTTGTTAGGAGTCCAACAAAAACCCCAAACTAAAGAACCACAGCATATATGCAGAGGACCTGGTGCAGACCCATGCAAGCCCAGTGATGGCTGCTTCAATCTCTGTAAGCACTGTGAGACCCAACTATTTGAAACTGTGGGCTATGTTCTCCTGGTGTCCTGGACCTCTCTGGCTCCTGCCATCCTTCCTACTGCTCTTCTGAAAAGTTCCCCCAGCTTCACCTAATGTTTGGCTGTGGGTCTCTGCATCTGTTTCCAGCAGCTGGGGAGGCAGTCTTTCTGATGAGAATTGGACTAGGCACTCAATATCATTAGGAATCGTTTCATTGACTTTGTCAGTCATATTTGATTTTACCCTAGGTCTCTGAGTCATCCAGCTTTTTGATATTTCTGTATACCTCATAGAAAATGAAACTTCTCTGTGGGATCCATGGCTCACTTTAATTTCCATTGTGAGTAGTGCTGTTTGTATTCTGGCAGTCGCTGGACTGCTTGTCATAGTAAATATCAGGAGTCAAGTGATTAACCTCCATCACCAGCTGACTGACTTGAACAAGCAAAAACACTTAACCCACAGAAGCCATTGTTCATTCCTTGCTAGAGAAAACAATATTTAGCATGCTAAAGTAGGCAGTCTTAAAAGCCTAGCTTTTATGCCTGGTTCAAATAACCATAGGAAGACAGCTTATTCATAGATGTCATCTTTTCTACCTCTAACTGTCTAGTCCATGTATAATTATCTAAAGCTTTTTGCTATGCAATCATTCTCTACTCATATATATTTATTTTGTCAATGTACATTTTTTTTCTTTTCTTTCTTTTTTTTTCTGGCACAGGGTTTCCCTATGTAACAATCCTGGCTGTCTTGGCACTCACTCTGTAGACCAGGCTAGCCTCAAATTCACAGATATGCCTGTCTCTCCCTCTTGAGTGCTGGGATTAAAGGTATGTGCCACCACACCCAGCAAGAAAACATTTTTAAACTAGATACTTTAGATTCATCATTAAATACCTTATAATAATAACAAATTAGAAAGATAAAAGCATGGAACTTTAGTTAATATAAATTTGTGTGGCATGAGAGAGTATTCTTTAAAAAAATGAGATCCCCAAAATTATATATCCATATATGTCATTGTCATAATAGGTTTAAGAAAGAGTGGATAGACATGGAGAAATGTGATAGGGCAGATGGATATGATTGCATGGAAATAAATGGGAGAATTTATCAATGTGCGTTTGTTCCAATTCA
Organism: Ondatra zibethicus; assembly: GCA_004026605.1. Taxonomy (NCBI): domain Eukaryota; kingdom Metazoa; phylum Chordata; class Mammalia; order Rodentia; family Cricetidae; genus Ondatra; species Ondatra zibethicus. Next base: position 27,435 of record PVIU01008131.1, on the reverse strand, counting down.
CTTTCTTTTTTGAAATCTGCATGTGTGTGTATGTGTGTACAAATGCATATGAATGCTGTCTGTGAATGCTGCGTATGAATGCCAGGGCATAGATAGGGAGGTCAGAGGACAACCTATGCTGGTCCTTGCCTTCCTCTTTTTTGAGATGGGGCCTTTGGTAGTTTGTCACTCTTGGGTCACTTATACCCAGCTAGCTGGTCCTTGAGCTAATGGGGATTCTCCTAATTCTGCTTCTCAGTTGGCTATAGCATTGCTGAAATCATAGATGTGTGATACTGTGTCCAGAGTTATCTAAGTTCTAGAGATCCAAACTCAGGTCCCTTTGCTTTCCTAGCAAGAAGTTTAGCTAGAACTGTCATTTGCAAATTGAAGAAACAAACTTTGAAGGAGTATAGGCCAACAACCAGTGACTAGAATGCCTCACTTAGCCGATAAAAACTTAGAAGAATGAAAGCAAAGGAAGGGAAGATAGATGACAACTAAAGCCATTGGATCCAATGTTTGGAACGTTTGACTTTCTCCAGTTTAAGCATCCTTAAACTGTGTGTCAGCTTCCCTCTGTGGATGAGATTACTCCAGACAACACAGGGCAAAACATTTTCAGGTCTTGTTGGGCCTACCACTAGTACATAGCTAGTGTGCATGTTCATCAGTCCATATACAGAAATTTTACCACAGAACCCTAGTTGGCCTCGTCAAGGATTCATTATGAGCTAATCAACTGCAGCTAAGTCAGTGGACTCGATCAGAAAGTGAAGTTTGTGCTGTACCAGGATGGGAGGGAGGGGAACACACTTGCCATGAGAAGGATGATGATGCTCCTACAAGTGAAGGCATGAGGTGTGTCATGGATTAATAGACACCTTATTGTGGGTGTGGAGAGGACAGTGCAGAGACATCGTTATATCCTGTAGGTGGCACGGATTAATGCTTTCATCTATTCCATGATATATTCCTTGGAAAAATATCATGTAGCCATTTCCTAGTTGTTGTAATAATGCCATCAGTCACATTCCGCAGCCCCCTTCTATCCACTAGACTGTGAGGAAGGGCATCTGACACAGTCCTGGCCAAATACTGTGCTGCATTTACTTTCATGACAATAGCAATGGTTTCAAAGGTGACTGACAGGGGGATAATGACAGTTCTTCTAGAATTAAGTCATAAAGGTAGAAAGTGAACGTTTTATCTCTTGGGAATTAATAAACCAAAAAGATAGGCATGCAGGACTGTCACAGACTGTTCCATGAGTACGCAAAGGGGGCTCATCTTCCACAGGAGAAAATAGTGACAACACACATAGAGAAACCAAATCAACAACGAAAAAGAGAAAGGAAGGAAGGAAGGAAGGAAGGAAGGAAGGAAGGAAGGAAGGAAGGAAGGAAGGAAGGAAGGAAGAAAGAGAAATAAGCCACATAGGGAAACCAAATCAACAAAAAAAAAAAGAAAGAGAAAGAGGCCAAGATGGGAAAGGTAGAGATGGGGAAAGAGGGAAGGAAGAGGTAGGAAGAAAAATACTAGAGAAGGGGAGAAGAGGTGTGGGGAGGAGAGGAAATGAATGGCATTTAAGGGAATGCCATTTAAGTTCCCAAAGCTAGCTAGTGTGAAGCCAAAGCACTCCTGAACTTTCCAATTCTGCAAACCATTCATTTTGCATTTTTTTTTAGCACACTTGGAATCTAGATTTGGTATTTTGGTCCCAAGAAGTCCTCACATTTGTGCAATGCTCTCATTCATGTCTGTCCCACCAATCACAGACCCTGATGATATCACCTTTAACTGCTAGATTTTCCAAATCTTGGAGGCAAAGTATGTCTTTGGGTGCTAACTACCAGGCACTGTGGGACGCAATTAGTATTTGTGGGAAAAAAGTAGGAAGAAAGTTACAAAGGAGAGAAAGGTATTTTGTGCAACCATATTCTATAATGCATTCACTGATGAAACACAAGGGGGAGTGTTGCTCAGGTGTCAGTTTCTGTGATGATTTAAGTAAGAATGCCCCTATCGGCTCATGTGTTTCAACTGTGGAACTGCCTGAGATTAGGATTAGGAGGTGGGGCCTTGTTGAAGTAGGTGTGGCTTTATTGTAGGAGGTGTGTCACTTGGGACCTGTCACTTCATGGTTTCAAAAGCCTCTGTCTCTCCCTCCCTCCCTCCCTTTGTCCCTTCCTCTCTCCCTCCTTCCCTCCCTCCCTTCATGCCTCTTCCCTCTCCCTCTTTCAGATAGATGCTAGTTCTCAGCTACTGCTCCATGACTCCTGCAAGCTGTCATGCTCCCTGCTATGATGATAATGAACTAATCCTTTGAATCTGTAAGCAATCCTCAATTAAACACTCCCTTTTATAAATTGCCTTGGTCATGGTGTTTCATCATAACATTAGAATATTAACTAAGACAATTGGTAATACAATATACCTAAAGAATGGCATGGTGAGAATTATCAAAGTGTTATTCACTGGTAGTTGTGTTTATGGTGGCCTAGGCACTCTCCTTACTGCTTACATGCTTTCTCTTTAGAATTTCGACCTTGGCACTAAGGAAGTAAGAATGTTGTAAACTAATTTAGACTGCAGTGCTTTAAAGTTTACAGAATACTTGTACATAGATCCTTTTGCTTACAGAAGTAAGAAAATACATTCATGTGGGGGAAAGGTATCAAAATCTAAAATTATTTCTTAAGTTGCAATAACAGAAAATCAGAACAGGCCTCTGGGTCAAGAATTTCACAGGCTTATTTGCTATGCTACAGAAAGGACATTCAGCATCCTTGTAAATATACCCAGCAGAACCAGCATCCTGGAGAAGCTGTGTATGCTTCTGGTAAAGATTTCATAGGCATACATTACTTCCCATTTCCAAGCTTCATTTCTGCCTTAAAGGTTCTCTTTTCAAACTCCCTCCTTTCTTTTTTCACTTAGTGAATCCATTTACCAGAAATTGCCATGACTTTTAACTGCTGGAAGGGTTTTCTCACAGATGGGAAGCTACAGGCAGTCCCTAAAAGTCATGTCTGCTGCATCAGAGTAAGAAGCAGTGAACTGTGACAGGAAAATCCTCTTTCCCATCAAGCACGAAAATTTCGTAGTGCTCTGGTCAGAGTTGTGGTTCTAATGCAACAGGACAGTGCTGAGCTCACTCTGACATTGCATAGTATGTACAAGGCACTGCAGAACAGCAGGGTCAAAACTGGGATGGCTATGGAATGTGTTTCCATTTTGTTCTGTGATCACAGAATACCTGAGATGAAGCAGTTTATAAAGGAAAAGTTTATTTTGCAGATATGAACCTGGGAAGTGTAAGGTCAAAGAGGCTGGCGCCAAACAGAGGCCCTTTTGTTGTGTCAGGAGGAAGAAAGGTAAGAGAAGGCCCAGCATTTATACCAACACCCTTCCCACAGTGGGGGGGGGCTCCTCACTCAGACACTCCAAAGCCGTCCAAACTCTTTCTGTTAGAGGAACAATTACATTTTTACATGCTATTAGAATCTTAATATAGCTGTACTGCCACAAATAGTTGGAATAACATCAGAAAAAAACATGGCTGCGAGGACTGCCACGGCAATTTCAGAAGAGCTGTGTTCACTCCTTGTTGCCCGGAACTCTAAGGAGATATCACTTTAACATGCAGGCCACTCCTGCTTTAAATTATGGAATATTAGCTGTGTCCTAACTGACTGTGTGCCATACCATGGGTCTAGGATAGAAAAATACATTCTCTGATGCATCATTTGGTTACTAAATCAACAAGTATTTATTAAGCATCTTCTTTATTCCAGATACTAAGTGTCTAAAAAAAATGTTAAAATTCACATGTTCTTGTTCTTGGAATTTGCATCCAAATAGTGAAAACAAATCATGTAAATGCAGCTTGAGACAGACTATTCACGTTTAGAGACTGAAAGGAGATGGAGGAAAATTAAGCTAAAGCCGTAGGAACCATGCTGTTGGGAAGGAGTTCTTCTTTAATGTGATCAATGGAGACCTCTTACGGGACAATATTTGTGTATGCAGTGTGTGTGTGGGTCTGTCTGTCTGTCTGTCTGTCTGTCTGTCTTCCCCCCTCTCACTCTCTCTCTCTCTCTTGTGTGTGTGTGTGTGTGTGTGTGTGTGTGTGTGTGTGTTAAGAAGGGTGCCATCCTCAATCCAATATTAAGCTTATCTTTTGGGACCAGATCTCTCACCCAACCTGGAGTTCACCAACAGTGTCCCAGGCACACACCAGCACATCTTGCTTTCCCAATGCTTCTGAATGATGGAATTTAGGTTGCCATGCTTGTGCAGTAATAAACACTTTACCACCCAAGCCACTTCCCCAATCTCAAGGGACCCTAAAAGTGTGAAGGATCAAGCCACATGAAAACCAGCAAAAGGTTGGCATATGCAGGGGTCATCGAAAAGGACAATTATTGTAAGCATAGTAACACAGGGAATAGTGGTAGGAATGAACTTGGAGTGACCATGGTGGGATGGGGTGGTGTTCAATAGGCAATGAAGTCATGAGAATTTCAGACTTAAGAATGATACAGAAAAAATGAAATGACATAGCTTCTTAGTATTCAGACACCACATAAAGAATAATCTGTGGATGTTAGAAATGGAAACAGAGCAACTCTAAGGATTTCAGAGATTTAGGTGAAAAACAGAAGTTCTTTTCTTCTTGTTGTCATTTTATTATTAAAATGGTATTATTAAAATGATATATTTAATATCAATAAAGATATTGAGCACTACAATGATACAAATACTATTGGTAATGTCAAGCATCACCTGTTGGCTTGACTTCTATTAACCTACTTGGATTCTTATACTCAATACTTGAGCCTTTTAATGTTTGAGTTATTGAATGACATGTCTTCTTAAACTCCATGGGTAGTCTAAATAGTAATGTAAATGTTATCTATATCCTCAAGCTACAAAGACAATAACTTTGAAGAAAGATGAGCCAAATGAAAGGTTAAAGGGGACAAGGCCTCCAAGCCCAACTGAATACCTGAGCTGAGGAGTTCTCGAGGCTGTTCTATTTACCCACAATTCTCTTGAACTCAGAAATTCATTGAAGGCTGGTTTGTTTATAGCTATGATTTATTATAAAGAAAAAGCAAAGAGAAATTTCAGACAAGGAAAATTTCCCACACAATAGAGTTATCAAAATAAAGGTTCCAGTTGCCCCTTTCCATGCGAGGAATCCAGTGTTGCTCTGCCAGTGTCTGGGTGTGGTGTTGTATGTATGGAACTCCCTTCAGAGATGCTTGCTCACTCTCAGTGCTCAGAATGCTTCTTGAAGTTTCATTGGGTAGACATCAGTGACAGCCTATGTAATTGATCTCTGGCCTTTATTACTCTAGATATTTGTTGATACTCTGTGATCCAATCCCCTGTTGCCAAATCAAACTGTCCATCCTTTCTCTGGTTTCCATACACACATCAGATCAGACTGTTAGACATGCCTGGCCTGAGTACATAGTCAGTCATTTTTGTCAGGTGTAACATACAAGAGTTTAGAGATTACCATCCAGAAGAAGAGCCAATGCCAACGTTATCTTTGGCTGAGCTAAGCTTCTTTATGACACAAGAAGTGGATAGGAAGAAAACAAGTTCCTTATTAGCCATGTGAAGTTTGGGATGCCAATGTTATATGAAAAAGAAGATTGTAAGTAACTTTAATAATAAAAATAAATGAGGCCTGAGAAGAACAGGCTGGTATTTAAATGTCCCAGGGTAGAGGAAGATGACGCAAAGTTTGTCTAGATGCACTGACACATGTATGGGTTGAGGACAGGAAGATGACCTAGCAAATAATGTTATGAGACACTGCCAGAGAAAAATGAGGCAAGCCTGCAGATAAGTTGTCAGAAGTGCTGTTCAAAAGCATACTTACGTGTGAGAGGCAAACTGTACAACTTCTGTGACTTCTAAATTACTCAGCAAGTTTAAAGAGTAAATTTTAAGGTTTTACAATGTTTTAGCAGTTATAACAATTATGGGGCAGGGAGGATAGCATGGTCAATGTGTGTCTTCTATAGAAGCATAAGGACCTGTGTAAAAAGCTCAGAATGGTGAAACATGACTGTAACCCATCTTTGTGGAGGGATGCAGAAATAGGTGAATCGTTGGCAACCAGACTAATTGAATTGTTGAGCTTGTCTCCAAAGATAAATGTAGACAGTGTTCAAGGGTGACAACTGAGATCAACCCTGAGTTTCTGTCTAGAACCATATGTATACATGTACATACCACACACAAACACTACACATATAGACAATATCATGTACATGTGCAGTATACAGGCACACACAACATATAAACAGTACATATATAACCAATATCATGCACATGTGCAGTATACATGCACATGGCACACACCAACACTACACATATAACCAATATCATGTACATGTGCAGTACACATGAACACATTATGCACAAACATACCCATATAACTAATGTTGTGCACATATGTAGTATACATGCACATGCCACACATAAATACTACATATATAACCAATATCATGTACATGTGCAATACACATGCACACATTATGCCTAAACACTTCATATATCACCAATATCATGTGCATGTGCAGTATACATGCACATGGCACACACAAACACTACACATATAAACAATATCATGCACATGTGCAGTATACATGCACACACCACACACAAACACTACTTGTATAAACCTAAGCAGATGCAAATATAAACAATACACATATAAGCACAATTTTTAATTTTATCAATCTATAGAATACCAGCTCATGGTTTAATATATCAAATATAATATTAAATAATACATATATAATTGTATTACTGACAGATTATGTTGACACAAACATTGTCTCAATCTTTTATTTAATTTTTAAGACCATATCTCAATTAGTCTAGGTTGGCCTAGAACTTCCCATGAAGCTGAGAATAACCTTGCACTTCTGACTTCCTGCCTCCACCTTAGTAGAGTCCTGGAATTGCAGACCTGATTTATGCAGCATTTTGGGTTAAACTCGGAGTTTACTGAACACTGGTTCAGCGCTCTGCGCAGTGGCCCATGGCACTAAGTCAGATTATTTATTTTATTTCATTCATTTATTTATTTACTTATTTTTGCTGGGATAGAAATTAAACTTAAGAGTTTCTTGCTAGGCAAGTGTTTCACCATGCAGCTCTGTTAGACCCTAGATCTATCTGTGTGGGAGGGAGAACACCCTAAATCTTTTTCGAAAACAAATCCTAAAATTCAACAATAAAAGGCTCCAAGCATCCAAAGAAACCTTAATAAAATTATTTAATATACATATACACATATAAATTAATTTTAAAAATAGATAGAAGAAATCCACTATGATACTAACTTCAAAATATAATACAAACAATTATAATATAAGCATCACTGTACTGCATGTGGTGACTAATGACACAGAATACATAACAGATAAACTCATGAAGTTAGAGGCCCATTAAATGCATCAAGCACATGCATTTGGAAAAGAACGGTATGTTCAATAAATGGTGCTGGAGAAATGACCCTGCAGATAGAAGAAGGAGACTAGAGGTGTTTATCTCTGTCTATCTCTCACACAAACACTCACATACACCTGGACATACACATGCACAAATGCACACACACACACACACACACACACACACACACACACACACACAGAGTCACATACACACACACACACACATACACAAACACCATGTAAAAAATCCACTCAAAACTGATTAAATATTTAAATGTAGACCCAAAAATTATTCAACTGCTAAGAGTGCATATAGGGAGAAATATACATGACATTGGCATGAGCAAGGATTTTTATGAAAGCATTGTTATAAATATAAAAATACAACAAACATGCTAGAAATTATTGACTCTAGGCTAAAAGTGTGTATGTATATACGTATATATACACACATATACATACACATATATATGAGCAGTTGATTGTAGTATTCCTGTAAATTAGTTTGTATTAACATTTTTCATAACAGAATGCTAAATAGGACAAATGAATACACTGAAGGTCAACATCAAAATGTTGTGAGAAAATCAGAAGATGGAACAATAAAAGACCCTTAGAAACTGAAATTAGGACTTTTGAGTTTGATAAAGGTGAGAAATAAACAAACAAACAAACAAAACTGCAATTAAAATTGGAAAGGTAGAAGGTGTGAGGAGATATTCTCTAAGAGAAGGCAAAGATAAAGAGATGAGTGGGGAGAGGGAGGTCACTCTGACAGGGTTGTGGAGTTCGGGTGGGATGTTAGCATGCATGTTTTCAACAGGGCTAGAGTTCTGCTTGCAAGGCTTAAGGGGTTTATACCTGAGTGAACTTTGAAAGGAGCATGTGATTTCATGAAAGAACAATGTATCTGAATTCCTGAAGGTACAAGGTATAAAACGGTTTTAAACTGTATCTACAATCTGACTCTGGCCAAAGCTTGGGATATGAATAGAGGCTGGCTAGAGTACCTCAAAGAGAAGTCTCATGTCTTTACAATTAGAGTCCCTAGAACACTAGCTAAACTGCAAATTTGTAGGCTCCGGTCCTGTATCTGTGGATCGGAATCCTTGGGGCAGGGCTCTAGCTAAGAGTCTTTCAACTTCACCCTCTCTGCAGTTATCCTTGGCTTTCTCTCCTATTCTCTTCCCAGCTTTCTCAGAGCTGGTCTCCCAGAACTTTAATTTGCTGTAGTGTTTTTGCATGGGTGCTTTGAATCCAAATGCAAATCCTCATGTTTGCACAATGACCTCCTTACCTGTGGATCCATCACCTTGGCCCCACCTCAGTTCCAACTACACAGAGAAACAGATGGAGAATGAAGGCAGAAAATAAAACAGAGGCATCTCTCAGGCAGCACAAGCCACAGGCTCACTCTAGTGACTGCAATCATGTTCTAAGTGAAGAGTCCAAGACAAAGACTATAGAAATGTAGATTCCAGAAATAAGAATGGAGAAATAAAGAAATATAAAGGTGTAAGCCTAGGAGAATGAGAACAGGCTGTCAGAAGCTTTCTCAGCAGCTTAAGAATTAGCTATAACACTGGGTTACTTTGCTTTACAACTGATAGCTCTATCTGCAACGCTGAAGTGGCCCTCTGCAAACTGAGGGTTGCTCTGCAAACTGGGGGTCAGCTTCAGATAACCCCCGTCACTCATGACCAGCAATTAGTGTGAGATGAAATAGCTTTTAAATGCTGGGGTGTTCATGAATTTTCCATTGTGCATTTTCCACACCCTTTCCAGCTATGCAAAACTGGCAGTATCAGCGGAGTGTAGAGCTTTGGTAAATACCATCAGAAAGTACCAGAGATAAACAGTGGACTAAATACAAACACCAGTTTAACTGAAAAACCCTGTTAATGAAAATTGTAAAAAAGATCATTTGTATCTGAGTTTTACCTCCAGACTTTAAAAATTCTTTTGTTCATGCCTAATGCTTGCTTCTTGCCATAAAAAGGGGAGTTAGGAAACATTCCATTGCCATAGTCCTACAAGTCCATCTCTGGCTGTGGGTCTCAGCTAGCTGATAAGCTTTTTGTTCCCCATGGAGATTTCTTTAAATGTTTTTTTTTCTGGAATAAAGTTTGCTTTTGGTGTAATAAATAGAATTTGGTGGTCTGTCTCCCCTCTTTGTGCAACCCCCATGGAGACAACACTGAGCACACAGTGGCAAGTTCTACAGCGTAGTGCATCTGCCTATAGTGAGAAGAACCTGAGCCAGACAGAAATGAAGGATTCTTCTGCAGCAGCTTCTAAACGCATGAAGTCAGCTGAACTAAGTAGAGCTTAGTTACACAGTTCATTTTGATTTAGTCCAAGTTCGTGGTCCATTTGAGTGCTAATACTAAAAGCTTCCAGTGCTGTCCCAGGTCCATGCACAGCATTTCAAGGACACTGCTCTAAAAAAATCTGTGCATAAAATAGACATTTCAAATACATAAGATACACTGCAGTGATGTCAATAAAAATACCAAAATTACTCCTCTCCTACAGCTGCAAGAAGAACATTCTGGGAAGGACAGAGGAGCATCTGACAGACCACATCTACACTCATCAGGCCATGGTTCTGAAGACAGCAAGAAATTAGCTGGCATTTCATTTCCCCACAGAAAGCAACGCAGCAGGCAAGTGCCTGTATTCATGGGGGCGGGGCAAACCTCAAAAGCACTGGGGGTGCTTTATGGCTTCCTGGCTACTTTTATTGCTGTTCACCAGGAGCAGCTGCCAGAATGACCTGGGAGGCCTAAAAACCACAAAACTCTTTTTTCTCTGCTCCCCAAGGCTGTTAGGAAGTATAAAGCTCGCACCTTGAACAAAATAAATGTATGCACCTTAAGGAGGTGATTAACGAGTCCTGCTTTCTTGTCATTGGCCACTTGTTCTTGAAGGCTGTGCTGCACTTGATTACATCAGCGACTTTTCTTAGAAATTACAAAGTATTCACTGTCGACAACTAAGACTTCTGGGAGAAAAGATCACACCAAGTTTTAAAATATTATTTCATAGATATTTCAGTTCTGCACTGCAAATCCCTATTGAATGCTTACTGCGTGTTGAGAACTGTTTTCTATGAACTCAGAAATCAACACAGAAAGGAAAAATCATGTCAATGGGAGCTCACACAGTACTTTAAAGGTAAAAAGTATGTTGTACGTAAATGAAAATTAACATGGAAGCAACTAATGTTATAATTGGATAAGAAATTGGAAAGATTAAAACTGACTATGGGAAGAGTGGGAGACTTTGAAAGAGGGCGGTAAAGGATAAGAAGAACTTCAATAAGCAAAGTAAGAGAAAAAAAGGCAGTTCAGGCAGAGCTCAAAACTGAACTTGACTGTGAAGGGTGTCGCCTGGTCAAGCACTTAGGAGAAGCGCTGTAGTAAAGGTGGACAGCATGAGAATCTCACATGGCCTCACAACTCCAAATGACTTAGTGGGATTGCTGAAATTTCTAGGTTACTAGATCTTGGAGGTTTCAGAGCAAGGACCTTTGGGACTGGGAAATAGATACAACCACCTTAGTAAAATACTGGATCACACTGGGAAGTTTAAGTTGTAGGGTAAAGGGGCTAGCCAAAGATACCACCCTAACCCTCAAAACCAGAGCTAGTGAAAGAAACGCACTCTGGCCCTGAAATCAGAGCTAGTGAAAGAAACCACCCTGGCCCTGAAACCTGAGCCAGTGAAAGAAACACACCCTGGATCTGAAAACAGAGCCAAAGAAAAATGCCTTAGAATCAGAGCCAGTGAAAGAAATATGCCTTAGCCCTGAAAATAGAGCCAAAAGGCTACAAAGGGACACTGAAAGGAACACTGGTCCTGAAAAGAGAGCCAACTCTGCCTCTGACCAATTAAATCAACCAATTCCTAGCAGGAAAACTAACCAGTCCCTGGGCAGAAAATCTTCTCCCTGGGATAACTCAACCCCTTAGAAGCCCTGTATAAGCTCCTATGTCTTTCCCACCCTGGCAGAAGCAGCCACTCTCCTGGACTCCTCTGTCCCAAAGTAACCCCTTTCTTAAAAAACTTTGGGTAAAGATCTTCTTACACTGAGTGTAGCAGAAGAAACTTTGCTGAGACATTCTTTTAGGGAGGCTGAGCAAAAGAGAAAAAAAGTCAGAAGAAACAGTTATATCTGCTGGGAAACTCCCTTGAGAGTACAGCAGGAAAGGTAACTTTTCACCAAAGCCTGAGGAGATTGCTATGTCTCTGTAGGGGTTTTCCCTTTAGCAAAGTGAAGCAGAAGCAGAAAAACATTGGGACAGAGCTGATCAGAGCAGAAGAGACAAACAGCTCTGTTAAGACATCCCCTTAGGTGAGCTGAGAACTCTGTTGTAATGGCTGTGTCTTGGAGAGGAGGAGGATTGCTCCACCCTGCAGAGAGACTATCCCTCACCACGCTCCAGGTTCAGGGGTCCCCTGACTTCCTGAGCTGTCCCTTTGCAGCTCCAGGTATGGCCTGACTTCCTGACCAGTTTGGATACCTCTCCCTCCAAAACTGTGTGTGTCTTCACAGCTCCAGATATTGCCTGACTTCCTAAAGGATAGGATACCTTTCCCTCCAGAGCTGTAACACTTACATAAGTAAGGAGGAATTTACATAAGATTCATGAAGAAGGAATCAGCTTAGAGCAGATTGTCACAGTGTTTGAAGCCACCCATCTTCCTCTCCAGCAGCAGTGCCGCCATGTTATGTCCTTTGATGAGTTGCTTCAGCTAGGGAGATACAATGTGAGCAGACAAGCACTCTATGACCCAGAAGTGGAAGCTTTTGAAAGAATTGTAGATTTTTTTCAGACTCAGTGCTCCTATACCTATCTTTGCATGGAGAAGTCTGATCTAATTGATAGCTCAGAATTCAAAGAAGCACGGAACATGCCTGAATCTTTCCAACTGATCAGATAATACTGCAGGAATATAACTAATGTCAAAATGGAAATAAGTCTTGGCCAGCGTAGTTCAGTCTGTGTTTAGAGACTTTTTTTTTTGCACTGCACATGTAGTGAAAGTTGGTTAATTACACTTTTTAAAATTGAAAATCAAGGCTTTTCATTACATACAATTCTTATTACTTTAAATTAAATTACTTATAAACATAATTGCTAGACACTCACAGTTGGCAGTTTTGACAATTGTTTCCCACATATGCTTCTGAATTTAGAATCAAATTTTAATTGCACTAAATATTCAGTCATGAAACAATTCCCTGCACTAAAAAATCTCCGTGTGCCTCAGATCATTAATGGAAAGGTAAATCAGATAACTCTCAAAATGGATCAAAGACATTAATGTAAGAGCTAAAGTTAAAATTCTTAGAAGAAAATATAGGGAACAGCTTCCTGACACCGGAATCAGCATCATTTCCCAAAGCATGGATGCCAAAGAAAACATGAGCCACTTAGACTTCAAGACACCAAGTTAAAATATTGGTGCATCACCGAAAGACCCATAGACAGGCAGAAACTATTGCACATCATACATCTAAAAAGAAACTGGTCCTCAAGACATGTAAGAGGTTTTTACGACACAAAAACAAATACCTCTACTTTAAAATTGAACAAAGAGAAAAGGTCTATGTAGGGCCCACAGGTCTCCCCATCCTCCCGGAACTCATATTGAGGATAGCTTGCAGTTTTTGGCAAAACACCTTGCTGCAGTTTCCAGCAAAACATCATGTTTGTTCCTGTGCTCCCTCTGCCCCTGCTGGTGGTTAGCTATAGGGGAGTTGTTTACTCTGTCTTGAGCCTGGTAATTTCCCACCTGCATTGGGGGATTTCCATTGTGCAGCAGTTAGGTATGTAAGGTTTTCAATAAGTTTGAATAAACGGTATTTGGCATTATCTCTTCAGAAATGACCCTTGTCTCTTGTGTTCCTAAATCTCCAGGCCCTTGCCCAGCTTGCAAACTATCCTGTAGCAGGGTGTTACAGGTCTCTATATAAATTTCAGACATACATGTTATAACATCCAAACATCAATGCTTAGTCCCTAGGGACGTACAAATCAAAGTCACAGTGTGATATAACTTCACAGTATTGGAAATGCTATTAAAGAACAATGACAATTAAATACATAACAAATATTGACCAAATGCACAGAGATTGATTCATTGTTTACTGTTGGTGGTTCTGTAAAGTCATAGAGCTACTACAAAAGACAATATGGTTGAGAGACTCTCACCTCTTATTTTCAAAGGGACAAGAATTTCCTAGCAAAATGCTTTAAAATTAGAAACACAGATTAGCAGCTCTTTCCTTTCCCCTTCCCACTGGGAGATTCCAAGCACAAGGTCACTTAGCCAGCCAGCCACCTGGTGACAATAAGCAAAACAAGGAGAAAGCTGACTTAGCAGGATGGGAGGGGGCAGAAGGCCTTGCACCCATGCCAAAAGCCACTTCAAAAAGCCTCTTTGTAGATTGCACCTTTTAAAAACTAACCCTGCAAAGGAATTTTTAACTTTTCTCTCTACCTTGTTTCGGGGTAGTGAAGAGGAAGTTTCTGGCCAGCCAGTAATTGCCTGTACTCGCTTGTACTTGCAATAAAAGAGTTAACCTTGCAATTTGCAGTCTGGTCCACTGTGCTTTCTGGTGGTCTCCCTCTGGAGGGGGGGCATGCTCTAGGCACAACAGATCTGAGGGCATGGCATTTTAACAACAAGAGCTTCTAACACAGACATGCAGCTTCTGCAGCACCCTTTAGCTCCTCCAAAAAGACAGAAGGCCTTCTGCCTCTAGGCTTTGCCTCTGAGTTTGGCAAAGCCAAAAAAAGCAGCCTTCTACCTCTTCAGCTTCCTGGATGCCTTTCAGGAAATCAATCTCCTCATCATGACAAGCAGGTAGATTAAATCTTCCCCCACAGGAAAAATCTTTGGGCCTCTTGTACTCAGCAGCTAACAGAAAGCACTGCTTCTAGACTGGTGTTCTCCAAGGACTAGGAGAGGATTTGGGATTGCCCACATAGCTAAAAAGATGTCTCACTTTTGCTTATTTATCCCTCCCAGATCTGTGTAATGGCATTTGACAACTTAAGGTACTATTAACTTATTACTTCATCCATGACATTTAATGAAGTTTCCTGCTAAAATACAGACAGGTATGCCTCTTTAACAGGCTTCACATTCCAGTATTAACAGGTTTCAGGTTGTCTTCAGAAGTTCAAAGTTTCTAATTTCCTTTAACTGTCTTCTAAAATGTTCATACCTTTTAACCTAAAGCAATAGCCTTTTGTTAAATCTGTTCTAGTTCTCTTAAAGTTTTGCTACACTAACCCCAGCCAGTTTCAAGCATATTTTACAGGTCACTCCTGCCGCCTGGGCCAAGAACACCTCACAAAGCACTCTCCAGATAACGCCAGACACCTACAACACCTCCTAGAACTTCACCATTGGTACCAACTCTTCTGGATCAACAACATGGGCCAACTAAAATCTGGTTTTATCAGCTATTGTGTCCCATCCCATGGCTAGCCCCATTTCACAGGGGCAATAATGACATTATTTTTTTCTCCTAGCCACCTGTCTTCTCCTCTCCCTCAAAAAGCAGCTGCCTGAGGACTCCAGGATGACAGCAAACCGGATGCTGCTCCAGCCACACCTCTCACTGAGCGTGAGCACACTAACTCTCAGCTCTTCCCTCTCCCACATCGCCCCATGCCCACAGGAAGTACCCGGACTTGAGTCAATGCTCCTTTATCCAAAGAGCCTAAAATATTGATCATAAATATTACCTCAGCTCCTTGTCACACACCTATAACCAAAGAGTCTAAAATGTAATATTAAGTTGGGGACGTCACCCCAGCCCTCTAACACCCCTATATCCAAGAAGTCTGGAATGTTTGGAAGCCACTGGCCTGGGAGTTGCCCCGGTCCGGACTCCAACTCCCAGCCTTCCAAGCAATGACCCTGCCATGCTGTTTCAGTCCACCAAAGAATGCTGCATTTATTAAACATGGGCATTTTAATTTTGTCTAATCTGGCTTGGTTAGAGTTTCTTGCATCAGTGGGAGAATTTAATTTATCAAGATTAAACCAAACAGTGACTACAAAAAAAAGACTTATGACAATATGTCCATATGATCTAGTTCTCCTTATACATATGAGCCCACATGAACCAAAATCACAGACTAGAAAAAGTGTTTCTACATGAATGTTCGTGACATCATTATTCACAATGACCAAAAGGTAAAAGAAACTCACATGTCAATTGAAGGAAAGAGGAATAAACAAGGATAATGGAATATTATTTGGCCCTAAGAAGAAAATAAATTTGAATATGTGTTGCAAAATAGATGAGGCTTCAAACAATTGTGCATTTGAATTACCTGAAACAGTAAAATTTATAGGTGGAAAACAGAAAGTCACATTACCAAGGGCTGAGGAGAGGAATGTGTGGTAAATTATTATTTCTGAGATTCAGACTTATAGTTTGAAAGCACTGAAAATGTTCCAGGGATATATGATACTGACAGACACACAAGTTATGCATATACTTAATGCCACTGAGCTGTGTATTTAAAATAACCATGATAAATGCTCTGTTAAATACATTTACTACAAAAAAGTTATTTTAAAATTTATTGGAAAGTCATATATATGTATATATATATATAACAGAAGATATCTAAGAAGTCTTAATTGCCTTACATATAATCAAAATGTCAATTTTATGTATTTTCTTATTCATATGGATGTAATTATTCTTGCAACTATACGCTGTATTTCCCATATGGTGTCCATAACTTACTACTCTATAATATTTATCCAAATAAAATAGAAATAGTAAAACATTTCTATTCACCTCAGCACTTTTAAACATCTTTTACTCTGTATTTTAACTTATGAATATTATGTACTGAGTGCGTAACTTCCTCCTTCACTGCACAGAGCCGTGCCTTCTGAAAACAAAACACAAATCACCTACAACTCCACCTTAGCACTAAGCACAATCTCAGTAAATGTGTATTTATAGGATTAGAGAATGTCTTGAGATCTTTTTTCTCACTGAATTGCAAATTCCATAAACAAAGAGATGACATCTGTCCCTACAACACATGCCTAGTATGATGTCTAGAGTTTATTTTTTTAAGTATTCCCTTGAGTTTTGAGAAAGTAATTCTTTCTTGGTCATCTTTACACAGATATCTTTGATCATCTTTTTTAGACAAGTCTCTATGGATGTATTTCTCCCAACTACAAAATATGTGTTTTAGTATTATAGCAACAGTTGTGAGATTGTACAGAAGGTGTCAGAGACTTTCTTTCCAGGAAAATATCTAGGGTGCCTGCCTTTCCATACCAACTCTCAAAGCTCAGTAGCATAGAGGGACCTCTGCCTCTGCTCTCTAGTTCCCTGATTCAGAACTGTGGAAACATATCTATAAAAATGAGTCCTTAAAACCCTGCAGATACATATTATCCCATTGCACTGTAATCAGAAAAGTTCATTCAGCATTCATCCCTTGTACAATGTAAGTAGCCCCAACCTCATCACCCATCTCTGTCAGTGTTTGGTTGAAGTTAATATATCATGAACACAGAAAAGTGAATGAGAATGTAAAACTCCTGTTTGTGATGGAAGAGATGGAGAAATTCTAGTTATTATAGACAGTCTCACAAATATTTGGCGTAACTTGAAGAATCAATAGTAATGAGACCATTTCTGCTCTTGTCTATTTCTAAAATATATGCAAACTATTTGCACTACTTTTGACAGCTACCCTATTATTGACAGAAATTCTTCCCATACTTCCTCACAAGATTGTCTGCTTATTTATACTCAGTTTTATCTTATCTCTATCTTTTTGTAAGAACACAAGTGGTCAATTAGATGAATTGGAAACAGTACAGAAAATAGTATGAGAAAAAGTAGGTATTACTAGAAAGAATCTAGCCATAACAATTACCAATCAAATGTTAAAAGTCTAGATTTTAGTAGTGTGGATGCAAAAGGGAGATAGAAAAATATTAGCCTGTCTCACGTTTGCGAAAGACAAAAAAGGTTAAAAATAAATCTGTGGCTTGGTATATGAGACATATTGTAGAAAGAAGTGCATGAGCATCACTAATGCAAACCAGGAAATATACACACAGGGCAAATGTAGAGCTGTGGCATTGGCTTTCTCCTTCACAATTTCACAGGAACTGCACTCAGGTCTTCATGCCTGTGTCAATGCATTTACTCCTTGAGCAATGTTGTCACTCCAACAAACATTAGAGAACACAAAGAGAAACTCATAAATCTGGACTTCCCTCAGATAAAAAGCCTAGCAATCAACAGCAAGGAAAAATCTAGGTGTGGAATGGGAGAAAAGTAAGTTCAATCTTTATGCCTAGCCACACTTGAGACATGTAATTTTTACATGTGGAATTGCACCAGTGGGAAGAGTGTCAATACCTTGAAATTGACCCCCACCAATAGCGCTTGTTTCCTGTTCTGTCTGGTAACACAGATCTGCTGACTTTGTGAAAACAGAATGCTGCATGCTCTGTATTTACTCACACGTATGTTTGAACTACGGCATAACACATATATGACACATATACATATAATACTGCAATGTAAATATGTCACAGATATAGTCTGATTAAGTTCTGACTTTTAGACTTACAGTCTTAGGCAATATTCACTGAAAGACTCAGTAAAACTTTATAAAGGTTTTTAGAGTACAGCATATGTTTTTACAAACATGAATTACTGCAAAACTTTATGATTGACAATATAATATTGGCTGTCAGAAATTTAGACATTATTCCCAAATGATTTTAATGGATGCAATTTTGGACATATGTCAGAGTTTAAAATCTTATAATATTGTAACTAAGACTAACACTGTATAGTTATTTAGTCATATATTAAGAAATTGAAAGAAATTTCCTCATTGTTCCATTAAATACCATAGAAATCTTATTTCAATCAATATATCTGATCTTTTCAAATTAAATTTCTTTTTAAATTTAGAGGGAAAAACAAAAGATGTTCTGGAATGGATGAAGTATTTGGTTTATTTTACATTTTTGTGATAAATCCTATCCTAATGTAATTATTTTAGATAATTAAATTTTACAACTAGTTGTTGCTTGTTGTTAGTTTCTTACAAAAAAAAACCAAAATTTCAATTCAAAGAGACATCCAAGATTTTATGAACTAGCTTAACACTAAAAACTTTTTTCCAAAAAATAAAAATATTACTTTAAATATATTAAACCTGCTACAATTTAGCATATATGCTATCTGGTATTTAAGAGTGTCTTCTCTCATGTCTCTGGAGATATTATAATATGGGCAACAGAGAGAGAAAGATCTGTTTATCTGAAGCATAATTATTCCAAGCCACTCTGTTCTTGCCTTCTTTTCATAGTTAAAGATCCAGAAGTATCAGAGAAACATTCACTTTTCAAGCAATTTACTTTTCATTAAGGAGAAATAACCAATAAGTTTGAAAAAAGGCAAACCCATGGTATGATGGAAGGTTCACAAGGAGTTAGCTGAGGATGAGGACAGCAGAAGGCAGTGAGCAGGACTCAGTCCCAGAAGAGATGTGTATGAGTTTGAGAGCAGCCATGGCAGAGGATCACAAACTGGGTGACTTGGCAGGCAAAACAGTTGTCTCCCTTGAAGTTAGAAACATGAAGTCAAGATACCAGCATTTTTGCCATCTCCTGTCCTGAGAACTGAGGAGAATCTCCCCGCAGGCTGTCCCCAACATCTAGTGGTATTCTCCATCCAGTTCCGTGTTTCTAGTGATGGTGTCTGTCCCTCTCTCTGGGTTTCCTTGCTGACCTTTCAGACTTGGGCTTCTACTTTCAGAACTCTTGGGGCATTCCACACAGGCTTCCTAAATCAGCAGCTTCTCCCACACCATAATCCACACAGGCTTCCTAAGTCACCAGCTTCTCCCTCACCATAATCCACACAGGCTTCCTAAGTCACCAGCTTCTCCCACACCATAATCCACACAGGCTTCCTGTTATTAGCATATATTAATTATTTGTAAATAGGTCTCATTACGATCCTCTCATACATAATGCATTTGTATCATCCTCACCCCCCATTAACCTTTCTTTTCCCCTTTTCCTTCCCCATTCCACTAACTCCCTGTCTTTTCAACTAAAACCTATTCTTTTTATTTTTGTGAGACCCAGAGGGTTTCATAAGAGTTGCTTGCAGGGACATCGACACCAGTGCCTAAACTACTAAAGAAAATGCCTCTGCCTTACCCATGAATCAATAACTTCATATAAATCCCCAGGGTGCTTTTATACTAGCTTGATATATCCTATTGACCAAATAAAAGTCATGAACAATTTTTCTTCTGGTTTTGCTAAAATTGTAGTAAACTAAACTATGATAACTGACTGCAAATTCGAAAGCCAAGTTGTCATCTTTGTGCCTTCAGCCTCAACTATCTAGAAAAGATCACTACAGGTAATAAATGCAAAGCATATGACATGTTATTTTCATGACAGTCATCTCAGCCTGAACACAGGTGGAAATTTGACCATTCTTTCAGGAAGTTCTCTTTCTGTCACATAAATAAGAAAGTAATGAACCTTTAAAGCAAGCTTTGAGGTGACTCTAATCAGTTCAGGTGGAAACTGCCCTCAGCATACGGCTCCTACAGCCCCTCAAGACCAGAAAAGAAACTGACATCAGCAAAGACAGGGAGGGGAGGATCTTTATAGACCACTGGATCAATTAAGTGCCATCTAGCTCATTTTAAAGCCAAAAGCTCACAAATCTTAGCTATCCTAACCCACCCTCTTACACCTTTCCACAGTCCTAAACTGGCCACAACTTAATTGCCTGCAAAGAGAAATGGGAGATTTTCCTCATTTTTCTCTTAATTCCTGATAAAAATCTTTCTGCGTTCCATGCCATCCGTGACAATAGCAGGACAGTGCTTCTAGATGAATAACATAAGACAGAGCGGCAAATTAATACAAATGAAATCGTTCCTGAGTGACTCCATCTGCTTTAGAAATAAGACTTGGACAATAATGTGGCCAAGATCCAGATAATTAGGCCTGGCTCCAAACGAAGGCACACAGGTAACTTATAGCTTCATTAGTGTTCTTCAACGAGGCAGAAGTCCAAAACTAACCTTAATAGAGGCAGCATATGATCCACCGACAATCTGCTTGATATTAAAAAATGAACTTTGTTTTGCAACGTTGCATGAACAGTAGGCAAATAGCATATGCAATTCAAAATACCATGGACCAAAGCATGGCTTAGCATCCCAGATGCCCGTCTCAAAATTTTGGAGAACAAAGTCCTTAATTTTTGTTTACAGAATTTAATCAAAAGCATTAATAATCTAACAACTAGGAAAGGCACATAAGGTGTCTGAAACTGTCTTCCCTGTGCAACCAACAGGAAGATTATTAGATAATAACAAATGTTATTCATCTTCATAATGGCTAAATGACAGCCTGCTTAAAGTAACAAATGACTTCTCCTCATTGATGGTTACAGAGTGAACATGACCTTCATGTATTTTAAGCAAACAAGTTCTCTTTTCAAAGACTTCAGGAGTCCTCTAATTGATAATGATAAGCTGTTCTCTCTTTACTCTGGGACACCAACCTCTTAAGATGCTGTTTCAGTTGAGATGATTTGATCAGAATGTACCTTGAAGATTGCCCACTAATGCTTATTCATAAACAAAATCCACGGATCACAAATGTAATTAGTTAAGTGCCATATAAAATAAAAAGAAATTGTTTCATTTTAGGCTTCCCTTATTTGTATGTTATGGATTGGTGAGCTTCTAAAAACAGACCCAAAATAAAAAAATAAAGATCTTAATACTGAATTTTTAAAATATTCTTATTTCCTCTGAAGTAACGGCATTGTATATTTCTTGTTCCTACAGCTATCAGCTTCAAGTGAACACAATATGGCTTCTAAACAGCCTTGACACTCACAGCAAGCAGGACTTACGTGTGCCTTTCCTGGGAATTTCAGATGGTAGCTTTTCATTTTTGCCAATCAGGACCTTGAGCAATGGATCCTGAAGACTTGGTGGATGAGAGGTCATAGTATGCACAGAGGCCATTAGACAGATGAACCTGCTTCTCAGCCAGTGAGGAACAACAGCAAGCAAAGCAGCTATGGCCACCACAACCGCTGTCTCAATCTAGTTAGGAAACTGTGCCTATGAACTCCCTTTGCTGTTTGAGGTCCTACTTGTTTGCTAGAGCCCTACTGTGATGAGCAGAGCTATATTCTGCCCAAAGCTTTGCCTCAAGAAGGAGCACATCGCAGCAGCTCACTGTTCTGAGGGCTGTTGAAAAATGTTGCAGTTTGCCCTCCAGAAATGGAAAAGAATGAAATGAAAATTGGCTGCAATGGTCATGAGAAGCTAATATACCTACAGATGCCTTGGGACTGATACCCAATACTCCTGAAGGTGATACCTCCCTTTTCAATGCAAACACCAAGGGCACGATTCCAGGGACCGTTCTTTTCAAAGCAGAAACAATAAGCTCGCCACTCCTTCCCTAGCTAAGATTTGTATATTTTGGGTGGCACCTGGAGATAAGAAAGAAATAAGCATTGTTTCTGAGTGCAGGCATGAGACTCCATGTTCCAGTCTGAATTTCCTCTCCTTGGCCCAACTAAGTGTTCTCTAAATTTCCTCCTAGCTGTCTGATAGGCAGCCAGTGCCTCCAGCATGGCCCTGCGCTAAGTGAAGAGTATGCAGATGTGTTTACATGTGCTTCATGAGCAGGCCAGCTGCTTAAGAGCTTTATGGATGATTATCCTGATTACTTCACCTCAGACCCATCTCCTCTAGGAGGAAATTTTCGCTACAAATCAGCAAAAGTTGTTTATCATCCACCTGCCTTTTCTCTGGGACTGAGCACATACATTGATTTTGGAACATGGTTATCAGGTTGTCATGGTAAATCAACCAACATCCAAGCAAGCAATGTCTTTAAAAAAAATAAAAATGTATTTTGGATCTTCTAAGAACATATGTGACATATACCAAACACTGGAACTCAGAACCTAATTTAAAATCCCCATGAGAGATTTTATTCCTCAACTGTGACTTTTCCAGGTGAATCTATCTAAAGGATCACACCAGCCAGGAAAAGGAGAGGTTTCTCTTGAAGGTTTAGGCACATAGTTTAAGTTAACGAGACATGGCAAGAGCAGGTGGATAATTTGATGTTCACATGCTATAATGGGCCAAAGGCTAATTACTGTTCACTGCAAAATGAATATAAAAGTAGCAATTATGCTTTCATTCTGGTAGATGTGATGTATTAAAAGCCATCGGCTTTCCCTTCTACAATAACAGCCTTTGTCTGTTTGTACCAAGGTGTACAAAAGTCAAATGATATGGAAGTAGGTCTCCAGGACAGCACAGCAGAAGAGCACAGATTCTGCTCTGTCTCCTTCTCCTTCAGAGACACACAGGACATATGATGCTGTGGTTTCCTAATATCCTGAGAGCAGGCTGCTTTTCCTCCTGCTCGTGAAGTGATGCCAAATTAATACAAGCATTTCATACAAGGATTTCTCCTTTGACAAATTCTCATGTCACCCATGAGCTACAATAAATACAGAGTTCAGCAGGTGAAAGATGCATTGAGCAAGCTCAAGCTGCCAGACTTGAAGAGTGACAGCTGCCCAAGCTGAGTTCATCCTCCAGCTTTGCCGGAAGCATCCAGCAAACAGTGCGAATCAACCTTGTCCTATCACTACTGATAATTGTAGAAAAGGAACACACACAAAATAAAGAAGAGAAATGAAAAGAAAAGATGAAAAAATAAAATAAAATGCACAAAGCTAAAGGATATTAATGTTTGGGATAATTCATTCTTCGAAGTAAATTGAAAAGCTGATGATGTAATATGAAAGACACCCATGATTCTTTTACCCAGGGGATAGGGAACAGAAGATGAATTACATGGGATTCTTTTTTTTTGACTCTAGGAAATGAAAGTAGCTTCATCTTTTTCTGCTAAATGATCCTACCACTTGAAGACATCTAAGACACACTTACTCAGTGAGCCTCTACTTTTATATGCAAGGGCCATACCACGCAGTCTAGATGCTCTCTCCCACTCTGGACTCTATCTCAACTCCTGGTTAATGGATTTTCTTTCCCCAGTTAGCTGCCATTTGTTTGTAGATAACTGCCTCTTCCATTTCCCAGCATTCTCACAAGAGGCCAATAAGCTGCTGGGCATGTCTAGGTTGTACAGACCCACAGCTATTAGCCTGGCAGTTTCAGGATTCTTACATGTTCCAGATGACTGCTTATTGGACAGCTATGAGGGAAGTGGGAAATACAACATGGCAAACTGGAGTTCATTTATGTGCAGTCAATGCAATGTTTTTTTATTTAATACAAACTGGATTAGACAAACATGATAAAGATAATCTTGTAGGGTAGAAAGTCCTACATTTAGCCATGGAAGACACTTGCCTATAGTGTTACATTTTGCTGCAATGAGTGTTTCTCTAGGACTGTACTGAGGCATCCAAATCTGAAAAATCCAATTTAAGTTTCACCGGATGCAGTTTACCATTTCATCCTCTCCAAGCCTTTGTGAATCGCAGGACGGAAGTTACAACCTTGCTGTTGCTTTAACTGACAGTGTCTGCACAGGTCTTGGTGGTGTAGGAGGGTCTTCTATTTGTGTATTGCCCTCATTAGTTAAATAAAGAAAACTGCCTTGGCCTTTTGATAGGGCAGCCCTTAGGTGGGCGGAGTAGATAGAACGGAATGCTATGAGAGAGAAGGCAGTGTAGCAGACGCCATGCTTCTCCAGCACAAGATGGACACTGGTTAGACTCATGCTGGTAAGCCACAACTCAAGTGTCGATACACATTAATGGAGATGGGCTAAAATAATATGTGAGAGTTAGCCAATAAGAGGCTAGAGCTAATGGGCCAGGCAGTATTTCAACGAATACAGTTTCCGTGTAATTATTTTGGGTATTAGCTAGCCAGGCACCGGGCAGCCGGAGCCCCGTGGCTGCCGGGACCAAAAGCAGGCCCCCGCACCTCATTACTACATCTTGGACATTGTACTTGGTAAGTTCTCATCATCACCAGTGATATTTAACCCAAGCAGGTTTGTTCACCGGGCCTCCTCGCTAATGGGTGTTCAGAACCATTATGGACCAGAGCACGTGAGCCCCTGTCCATCCAGAGTAGGTACAACTGAGATATGCAATGTCCTTAGACGCTTCTGAGTTCCACCTGGGCTTGACTGTTCTCATGCTGGCCCATGCCAGGCACTTTCAGAGGTTTATGAATACATCTATAATACAAATTATATCTAGGTGGCCTAATGCATTCTACCCTGTGGCTGTTGCAATCCAATATTGATTTTATTTAGAGCAAAAAGAATTATTGGATGGCAAAATTTAAATTTATATTACATAAAAATTCAATATTTTAGGGATGCTTTACTTCATATGTATTACAAAAACACTATAGCCACCAACCTAGCCCTGAAGCTGAAATATTCATGACTTCCCCCATTCTTTACAAAATAATTTCTCCTCATCAGGATAAAGCCAGGGAACACCTAGCTTTGTGGGTTTCTCTGGTCTAAGGACATTCTGTAGTTGTTCCTTCACCTAGCTCTGTTAAGTTTCATCTAAAACAGGTTTTACCTCATTCCAGTCCCCATCATTCTTAGCTTGCATCCTGGTTTTATTCACTCATGTCTTTTCAAGGAAATTACTGCAGTTATTGATGTGTTTTTATTATAAATATTCTCTCTTTGTCATGAGAAGGGGAAATTACAAAGATGTCAAGTAATATTAAATGTAAATAAGCCTTTCTCACCTCCGCTAATACTGAATTTTTTCAGTTTATAAAATAAACCACTGAAGCGTAGGATTATGTCAAGGATCCACTGATGGCCGCTAGTCGGAGGCAAGACAATCCAGTGAAAATTACAAAATGCCAATCACTCTTTGGAGTGCTGTCATAGTTTTTCTTCCACAGGGTCTCAGATCTGAAGCTTGCCTTGCTGCTGTGAACACAGCTCTGGAGCCATTACAATACAAAAAACTTTCTGGATATTGGAAAGGTGACCCTAGTGGTAGGAGTAATGCTCTGCCTCATATTTCCAGTTCATCCCCAGAGATCAAGCTCCAGCTTGGACTTGATTCTTAGCAAGTTCAAAAGTGCAAATTACACTTCTGAGTTGGTCCCACCTCCAGGCATCATTTATTTGCTGGAAGATGACAGTACATGAACTCCTAAGTGCTGTCTGCTCTATGAGAGGCAAGATCTTGTTGCACCAAGAGCAGGACCTTTAAAAAGTCCCAGGCATGCATCTTCTGAAAAGAAGGATCAGAGTCCAGACCATGGACATAGGAGAATGTCAGAGAGCCGTTCTGTGGAATCAGGGTGCATTTCTGATAGGCAATACTAGGCATGTGTGTGGAGTGAGACAGGATTTACTCCTGAATGAAAAAATATGACTTTTTAAGCTCATTTAGATACCTCTGCTCCACCTCTGTAAGGAGAGACCCCTATAACCCCAGCATGGAGCCAACAGAAAATAATAATAAAATGGTTATGATTTATGGGACACCATTACAACAAGCAAAGACTTTTAGTCAAGTCACTTTATTAAGTACGTTGTAAATTTTACATCACTGTCCTAATTGGGGGATAAATAATACAGGTTCAAAATGGTCAAAAATATGACCTGACCATGATAAAAAGAAATATGTCACAATGAAAATCAGAGGGGATATATGACAGATGTAACCCAGCTGCATCTGCTTTATCTGAAATCCCTTTATTCTTCCCCATTCTCCCACTTCTTGAGCTGTTCACACAGAGGGATGTGCATAAAATGGACTTCGACCCAAAAATGCAAATGCAAATAGAAGAGTCAGAGCAGGTGTGATGGAGGGGCCAGTTTACCTTTTGTGGGTTTAGATGTACAAGGTGTCACTCAAGTCATGTTTGAACATTTGCTCCCCACCCATTGGTGGTCCTATTTACAGAGGTGGAGTCACTTGAAGGAAGTCCACCATTGTGGCCCAACTGCACTTACGGCTCCAGTCCTGTGCTTCTCCCTGGTCTACTAAGATTGACTAAGCCACCACATACCCTGCCTTTGTGATGGACTTCCCCTGTGACGGACTTTCTCTGTGACGGACATCCTCTGTGACGGACTTCCTCTGTGACAGACGTCCCCTGTGATGGACTTCCTCTGTGACGGACTTCCTCTGTGACGGACTTCCTCTGTGATGGACTTCCTCTTTGATGGGCTTCCTCTGTGATGGACTTCCTCTGTGACGGACTTCCTCTATGACGGACTTCCTCTGTGGGACTTCCTCTGTGACGGACTTCCCCTGTGACTGACGTCGCCTGTGACAGACGTCCCCTGTGATGGACTTCCTCTGTGACGGACGTCCCCTGCGGGACATCCTCTGGGACGGACTTCCTCTGTGACAGACGTCCTCTGTGACGGACTTCCCCTGTGAAGGACTTCCCCTGTGACTGACGTCGCCTGTGACAAACGTCCCCTGTGATGGACTTCCTCTGTGACGGACTTCCTCTGTGACGGACTTCCTCTGTGATGGACTTCCTCTTTGATGGGCTTCCTCTGTGACGGACATCCTCTGTGACGGACTTCCTCTGTGACGGACTTCCTCTGTGATGGACTTCCTCTGTGACGGACTTCCTCTGTGACAGACTTCCTCTGTGATGGACTTCCTCTTTGATGGGCTTCCTCTGTGATGGACTTCCTCTGTGACAGACGTCCTCTGTGATGGACTTCCTCTGTGACAGACTTCCTCTGTGACGGACTTCCTCTGTGATGGACTTCCTCTGTGATGGACTTGCTCTTTGATGGGCTTCCTCTGTGACGGACTTCCTCTATGACAGACGTCCCCTGTGATGGACATCCTCTGTGACGGACTTCCTCTGTGACGGACTTC